>JAZHYW010015545.1:0-32850 GCA_037355805.1 Ixodes ricinus
GTATTTTGATTTGCACGAGATGGCGCTACTTGACATCTCCTTTTTAAAGTAGCCATCTCGTGCATCCATGCAAAAGAATAAAAGGGACAGCACGCGACGGCATGAGCCGCGCGTGATCTGCGGCCTCATCGGCCAGTGTTCGCCCCGCTCCTGAATCCGTTGGTTGTCCTTTCTTCTCGCTCCGGCGACCGTCCAGGTCCGCTCGGGGCATGTAGTTTCCCGGCTACGTCGAACGTGAGTCACCGGCGCTTGCGTCCAATGTAGCCAGGCTTTAGAGCACCGCCGCGTCGGCGCAGAATATAACATTTTGGCGACGAGGATGGGATATTTGTTTTAATATGTAGCATTTCCTCTTTTGTAACCCGGGATTCGGGAGGGGCTTCACTCCGCGTCGCGGGTCAGTGGTTGAGGAAACCGGCGCGTAACTGTATTCATGAAATGTATTTCTTTTTGTTCCGGGTGAACGGTAGTCATAGTTTGCGGGAAGGCCGCGTTTGATGAGTTTCGGGGGAGGCATTAGGCCTAGGTTTTCAGTACGTTCCATTTTCATCGTGAGATGACTTCGTCATCTTCGTCTTCGAGCGGCCCAACGGCGTTCCCGCCGCCGGCCGTCTTTTTGGCAGTGCCCGGTCCGCCGATAGTAGCTTGGCCGGCATGGAAGCGTGCTTTTCTGACTTTTCTTGACGCGTCGGCGTTGCATCTCGTAGAACCGTTCCGGAAAAAAGCCATCCTGTTTTCGCTGTTGGGCACTGAGGGCCAGCGCATCGTGGATGCATTTCAGCTGTACGAGACGGTTGCGGTGGAGGGGACTGACGAGTTCCAGGTTTTTCTGGAGGCAGTCGAGAAGCATTTTGAGTTTTCGGGTAGTATCGCGCTTGAACGCCAGAAGCTGCGCGGTTTGTTCCAACGTCCTGGCCAGTCGGTAACTGAGTTTCTTGCCGTGTTGCGCCATCAGGCTTCGTTTTGTGCTCTGGGGAACGCGCTCGATGAAAGACTTTGCGAGGTTTTCTTGGAAGGCCTGGAGTCCAGACGCGTTCAGGATCGCGTTCTGCAGGAGTGCGAGGGCAGCGAGCTGCCAACGCTGTCGCGGGCTATCCAGATCGCTCGCCAGTACGAGCAGAGAGCGAAGACGGCCGCAAGTTTTCGGCGGCGAGAGGCGCAAGTCCCGGTCGCGGCAGAAGTCCAGCGTGTCCAGATCGAGGAACGTCAAACGGCAGCAACACAAGATGGCGGCCAAGCGTCGTCTTCTTCCATCGAGCATGGGCAAGATGGCTACAGCGGCTACCCTCCCTGGCCTCAACCTGGCTACCCCCCGTCGCAGCTTGGACCCAGGATGCCTTGGGCTCCGGTGGCCTCCGGTCACGTGCCCCGTTTTCCGGCGAGGGTGTTCCAGCCTCAGCGTGGGCGTGAGCCCGCTCCGCCTCGGACGGGTGGGATCGGAGCAGACGACGCCTGCTACTTCTGTGGACGCCGCCGTCATGATCGGGCGGTTTGCCCGGCGTCTCAAGCGACATGCTTCTTATGTGGAAAGTGGGGACACTTTGCAGTGGCGTGTCAGAGTCGTCGCCCGCCGGCGGCTGCCTTCACCTACGATCGGCGACAGGCATCGTTCCCGGTTCAAGGCCGTGGTACTCGGCGGACCTTCGCCGACAGACAGTTCAGAGGGGACCGGCCCGGCCGGGTGAACGTGGTCGGCCAGTCGCTGTCTCCTGAGGAGCTGCCAAGCGTCAGGCTGACGGAGGAACCTGTGGTCGTCGGGACGGCCGAGCGACGAGAAGGCGGCAGCATGCGTCGTGACGCCTTCATGGCCGAGATCACGGTAAATGGGACCCCTCTTCGTCTTCTTGTTGATACCGGTGCATGTGTGTCGATCCTAAATGAACGCATGTTTAACGAAGTTAACAAGCAGCGGAGGATAAAGTTACATCCGCCGTCGACGCCTCTCGTCCACTATTTGCAAGAGACCATTCCGGTACTTGGATGTTTTGTGGGACAAGTAATTTTTAAGAACCGCTGGACAACGTTGGAGTTTTACGTAACCAAGACTGGACGTTCGTTACTCGGCATCGACGCGGTCCGCGAGTTGCAACTGGTGTTGAATGGCGCTAAACATGAGTGTTTGTATGCGAATGCAGCTCACGGAGGAGGAGCACCACAGCGGGATGTGAGGCCCACGCCCAACCCGCAGCGACGACCGTTCACCGCGTCGTCCTGTCAAGCATCGCAAGTCCCTGGTTCTCGACCAGCGGCAAGTTCCAGACCTTCATTTGCGGAGAACCCGTCTCCTGCTTCATCGGTCTCTGAAGAGACCACACCTAAAGTCTTCGAGGACGAGTCAAGTCCGCCAACGTCATCCTGAGAGTCAAGGGCTCCATCATCCACAGCGTCATCCTGAGAGTCAAGAGCTCCACAGTCCTGAGAGTCACGGACTACACGGTCCACAAGATCATCCGGGGAGTCAAGCGCCCCAAGGTATGCAGCGTCATCCAGAGAAATCCAGTCCTTCGACGAGCCTTGTTGGTGGTTCCTCGAAGCGAGACGCATCCAAGTTGCCACCTGGCTTCGAAGATTTTGAACATCTTTTTAGCCCGGGCTTGGGTCTGCTGAAGAATCACTCGCACAAGGTCAAGGTGCGGCACACAGTTCCACCAGTCCAATCAAAGCTCCGTCGCCTCCCGATGACCCTAAGGGATCGGGTTTCCGAAGAAATTTTCAAGCTGGAGCGAGAGGGCGTAATTGAACGTGTCGAAGCCTCCGAGTGGGTGTCACCTATTGTTGTCGTCCGCAAGCCCGATGGCAACATCCGTATGTGTGTGGACCTACGAGCTCCGAACCAGGCCGTTGTCATTGATTCGTTTCCACTTCCTTGCATCAATGAACTGTTGAACTCTCTACGGGGAGCGGCGATCTTCTCCAAGCTGGATTTGGCGTCCGCCTACCATCAAGTCCGTCTCGACCCGGTGAGTCGTGACCTCACGTCTTTCATTACCCATGAGGGGTTATTTCGCTTTAAGAGAGTTTGTTTCGGGCTGGCATCCGCACCCGCAGCTTTCCAGCAACTCATGTCCAAAATCCTAAGGGATTGTCCAGGCGTTCAGTTCTATCTGGACGATATCATCGTTTATGGATCCACTTTGAAGGAGCACGATGAGAATCTCCGTCGTGTCTTGTCTCGAATTTCCCAAGCGGGAATGAAGCTAAACCGTAAAGGTGTTTTTCAAGTACAGGAGCTCTCATTTTTGGGACACCATCTTTCCGTGAAAGGTTTAGCACCCCTGTCATCCAAGGTAGATGCGGTCCTAAATTTTGCAACTCCCTCTGATGCAGTGAAGTTAAGAGCATTTTTAGGGCTGGTAGAGTACTACAGCAAGTTCATCCCTCATTGTTCCACGGTCGTCGAACCGATGCGTCGTCTCCTACGTAAAGGAGTTCGTTTCAGCTGGTCTCCGGAAGTCGAGGCCAGTTTTCAGAAAGTAAAGACTTCCATCCAAGAAGCTCCAATTTTGGCCATGTTTGACCCGACGTTGCCTATCGTCGTGGCCACAGATGCTTCTCAGTACGGTCTCGGTGCTGTTTTGCAGCAGCAGTATGGTAGCCAGCTTCGTCCTGTAGCCTTCGCGTCTCGCTCGCTAACTGATGCAGAGCGAAGGTATTCCACGGGCGAGAAGGAAGCTCTCGCATGTCTTTGGGCGTGTGAAAAGTGGCACGTGTATCTGTGGGGAAGGTCTTTTGTCATTCGTACTGACCATCAGGCGTTGGTCACGTTGCTGTCCAACAAAGGTTCCGGAATCCGTCCTCTAAGGATCACTCGTTGGTCCTCCCGACTTCTGAATTACAATTTCAAAATGGAGTTTCAGAAGGGCGCCACCAACGTCGTTGCTGACGCGTTTTCACGGTTGCCAGTGTCTGACACTGAGGAGGGCATGAGATTCGACGAGGAAGTTGTTTCCGTCGTAATGGTTCCTTTGTCGAAAGGCGGTTTTCAACAGGCTACGGCCAATGACATAGTTCTTCCTTCAGTCATCCGCTATACTACCTCGGTTTGGCCTGAAGATAGTAAAACCAATCCAGATCTCCGGCCTTACTATCACGTCAGAGACCAACTGTCGCTGTACGACGGTATTTTGTACAAGGGAGAAAAACTTGTCGTCCCTGTCGAGTTTCGAGACCGGATCGTGGAAGTAGCACACGAAGTTCATCAGGGGATCACAAGAACCACAAGTGTGATCCGGGAACACTACTGGTGGCCGTTGATGAATGAACACATAAAGAACAAGATCCAGAACTGCACGGTGTGCCATGCTACCGACAAACCAGTGAAGGCTGCACCGGCTCCCTTGCAGCCCATCCAGTTTCCAAGTCAGCCCTGGGAAAAGCTAGGAATCGACATCGTGGGCCCGGTTGATCGTGCACCGGCCAGTCAAAGGTTTTTTGGTACTCATAGATTACCACTCCAAGTGGCCAGAAGTCCAAGCCACGTCTTCTGTGACTTCTGCGACTGTCATCAGCTTTTGAAGAACGTTTTTTCACGCGAGGGACTGCCCTGCGAGATTGTGTCAGATAATGGAGTACAGTTTACCTCCCATGAATTTCAAGATTTCTTGCGTCAACATGGACATCAAACCTCCAGTGGTTCTGTACGACCCTGTCCGTGGAAGCACTTCAACGTCCCAAGTACCAATGTCTTTTCACTGCCCGGAGGGTTCCTGTGACCCCGCAGCGTCTGGTCTCTTGAGAGACCCGTTCATCTGCTGCACCCATGGCAGGTGCACCTCGCCATGCAGCGCTGGGTTCTCCCAAGGAGCCAGATCTGTTTGCTGCGGCAAAGTTTACAGTTCCGGTTGCTGCGGCCGAGTCTCCTGCTCCGGGTGCTGTACCGGGGCCTGTTCCTGGACCTGTTCCTGGAACTGTTCTTGGAGCTGTCCCTGGGCCTGCCTCTGTTCCTGGGGGCCCTGCTCCTGTTTCCGAGGGGAATCTCGGGTCGGCTGTACCCGACATGATCGGGATCTCTGCACCTGAGCTCTGCCCTGCTTCCGTGGCAGACGCTGGACAGTCTGTGGAGCCTGACAGGCTTGTCAGGCCTGTTCCTGAGGCTGCGGTCAGGCCTCTCCCTGAGCCTGTACTCAGGCCTGTTCCTGAGGCCGAGATCAGGCCTCTCCCTGAGCCTGGTCCCGGTCCTGTTCCGGCGGTCAGGCCTCTTCCTGGGCCCGTGGTTGTTGCTGCTCCGGACGCTGTGCCAGGGTCATCACCAGAGTCCGTGGTTGCAGAGCAACTACCTGTCTCCGATCTGGCAGTTTGCCCAGACACACGGGCAGAACTGCTCGTTTTGCCGTCGCCAGAAACGAGTACACCTCTGGAGTCTTCGGGAACGAGTACGCCATCTATGCCTCCACTTGAGGATTCAGTGGAAGAACTCACGACCGAGTTCCACACACCACCCACGATCTCCGAGCCATCTACAGCTCCTCTACCACCAGCGAGGCAAGGTCGGCCAATACGCCAGAGAAGACTTCCGCTGAAGTTCAAAGACTATATTCTTGCACTTGGCGATGATAGTTTTCAGTCAGATTCGGAGTACAGTGACTAAGACTTTTGTAGTTATGTTTTCGTAAAAGGTCATTTTGGTATAAACTTTGGGTAGATATAGAACATTAGAAGCATATCACTGTTATAGCAAAACCTTGGCCAAGGTAAAAATGTCCATGACAAACACAATATTCTAAACAATAACCAAACTAACAAACTAACAGTCAACACTACAATGTGTCATGGACATTAAAAACGGAAATAGAAATACAAATCATAGTAATACAAATGTACTCAAATAGGTATTGTTGGATGTTTCATTTTCCTCCCAGGAGGAGGAGAGATGAGAGTGCTCTAAGTTGAAATATGACTCTTGGAATGAAATTTTGATCGTCACGTGACTAGTATGATGCAACCTGAACTTTCAGTGAAAACCCGTTTTGTTCGGATGACTTGTTTAGGATTTTGTTGAACTTTCCGTGTCGTGCACACAAAGAACGTCTATGAACAATCTTTTGCGAATTTCCAACGAACAATTTCAAAACCAATATTTCCAGTGAAATAACGCAATTTTCGGGTGGTGAAGTGTTTTGATTTTCGTTATTTTTTTCACATAACGAATGTATAACGTAAGTCTTCCTCCCACAATTTTCTTATTTCTTTTAAGGGAGGGAGAATGTAGTATTTTGATTTGCACGAGATGGCGCTACTTGACATCTCCTTTTTAAAGTAGCCATCTCGTGCATCCATGCAAAAGAATAAAAGGGACAGCACGCGACGGCATGAGCCGCGCGTGATCTGCGGCCTCATCGGCCAGTGTTCGCCCCGCTCCTGAATCCGTTGGTTGTCCTTTCTTCTCGCTCCGGCGACCGTCCAGGTCCGCTCGGGGCATGTAGTTTCCCGGCAGGTCTGGCTTGTCTGAGTATGTTACTCTACCAGTGCTACTAGGATGCTATAACCAAGTGTGGGTCAAGAGAGATTTCTGTCGCCACCCAAGGTTAGCCCTTGCCGCCAAAGAAGGTGAAATAAGAAGGAAGAGGAGAAGGAGAAGAAAGATATAGAAAGGAGAGGTGGAGAAAGGCGACTGACTGAATCATCCTGGTCGGGCCAAGCCAGGACACCCGTCTACGAGAAGCAGGGGCCGAAGCGGTGTATTGCCTCGCCCGGGGGCCCCGAAGGGTCCAAACAAACCCCGGGCTCAGCTCAACCACCAGGGTCCCCTTTTCCCCGGACACGGGTACGCCACGCACAGCCAGACGTGGGTGGGCGAACCCACATGGCTCGGGGTTCGTAGTGACGCCACTCACCAAGCACCTACTACAAAGTAGGTGCCCCCTGCGTGCGGGTATGGTGGCCCACGTGGCTGGGGTCCGTGGTGACGCTACTCACCAAGCACCTAGCACCTAAGGTGCAGGCGCCCCCTGCGGGGCTCGGGGTACGTGGAGACGCCACTCTCCAAACACCTGCTTTCACAGGTGCCCCTGCGGGGGTTTGCCGTCTAGAAAATGGGTTTGAATAAACCCACCTAAAACAATCAAAGCCGGTGCATTCGAATTTGATGATATTTCAATGAGATCGAGTGCAGACACAAATTGGACACGAACGCAGCGTCAACGTTCGGCTGAAAGACGTGTCCAGCCAACGCGTCAAAATACTTTCAGCGTCGGGCTTTGGCACAGTTAGTGAGTTGGCCCCGTTCCAGTGTGACGACGTACCGTTGAAGAAGACGAAATTGTTCACAGGCTTGTCCGAGACGATGAGACAATGCGTGTACCACGTAGTGATTGCCGTGCCCCGACGGGACGAGACAGAGAGGCGACGCAGTGTTCAACGGAACATTCCCCGTCGTCGGTTCCTTCCGCTCAGTTTATTGATTCTCCCGGTACAGCCAGATAGGGCGAGCGCCTCCCAACATGCGTGCGCAGGCCCGATAGTATATTGTCACGGTACGAGATCTGAGTCAGGATGGCGCATGACACTACACCTCCCTTTCGTTTAACATTGGTCAAGGACACATCGATCTACAAGCTTTACACTGGGCGCCAACACTATACAGCATAAAACAACGCCACACTGAAACACAATGACTAGCTGAAAAACCCTAGCTACAACCATAAAATTGAGGCCATTTTTATGGACCCACCAAAACGCGTGACATACGGGCCGGTGTACCGCTATCTTCTAGAGCTCCCGGGTTGGAATTGAGAGCGGAAGGCTTTGTCTGAATCAAAATCTCGTCTGGCTCTCCAGATTCCCCTACCTCTTCCCCCGGATCCTCTGGGAAGTCATAGAAGGAATCACCGTTTTCCCGTGCCTGCTCTTTGTAGCATATGAGGCATCGACGGTGTCTCTGCAGCTCAGCTCACGTGTCCGTTTGCTCCATCTATGACCGTGGCCGAGAGGCTGGCCTCGTAACGTAGCCTGGACACGAAAGCCTTTCACTCGCACCCTGTCTCCAGGTATGAACTTTGGAAAAGGGCCCGCCGCATGGCGTCTGTCGTAGTTATGTTTTTCTTTATTCCAGAACGCCTAATTTTTTTTTTTTTGGTAAACGGCGAAGGCTACAGTCTTGGTGAGCCAATATGAATGTTGGAGAGAGGCATATGACAACATATCATCAGAGTGCTCATCTGCACAGATTTGTCTCATACCTTCGCTCCGTCTCTCTGATTGACTCGAGGGGGCTGTGGCGGTTGCCCTTTACCAAGTACACCGAAACAAAGTATAGGCGACCCACACTTTTGAAAAAAGTAGATTGAAAAGACTGAAAGGAATGGTAGTCAACATTTTGCAACAAGACTGCTTCTTCAAGCAAGGAATGAACACAAATACGAGTCGTCTTGTCCAGGTAATTACAACAAGTAAATAAATGACCGACTAATACAATGCTCTCTTGATGAAAAAAGTTATAGCCGCAATAAATCCTACGAAAAGAAAAATGTGCAGTTATTCTTATATTTCCAAGTTGCATTACATTTAACGAATTGATATGTGTGGTTTTATCTCTGGACATCTAAAGAGTGAGGCTGCATTTTTTCTAAAGATTCTAGATGTTAGAATGATGAATTAGACAACTATCTAAGAGGAGCCTGATTATACACATGGAGGTTACTGTGGACTATTGATACCGATCGGCAAAGTAAAGCGTCTACGAATATTAATTCCCTTGGGACATCGGATGCAGCAGTTTGTGAACCAACCAATCAAAGGCTTGCTGTGTTCGGAGTTCCAAGGGGACAAATAAACTTTTATGAACATGATGAATTAACTTTTTCCGAATGATTGGCTCCAATGCTTTGTAAGAGTTCGCGTGCACGTCAAATAAGCAAACGCCAGCTTTCACTTAAAAAAGTATTGCGATCGAATGTAGAATCGTCGATTAGCACAAAAGGTTGAAGATCGCAGGAGCTTCCTGGCTTAACGTTGATGGGATACTACGGTGGCCTAAGGCTGAAACAACTCCCCCTAGGCCCTAACGCGACATAGACCTTTCGCTTCGATTGTCAGACATTCCAACGTTCAAACGAAGCTAGAAAAATCCGAATATTTTATGCTAGAAGTTATTGATTAGTACAAAACGTTATTGATTAGTACAAAACGTAAAGATCGCAGGAGCTTCCTCGCTAGGGCTGAAACAAATTTTCCTAGGCTCTACGCCGACGCGTACATTTCACGTCGATTCTCAGACATTTGAACGATCAAACAAAGCTAAGAGAATGCGAAAATTTCATGCTAAAAGCACTCAAACTTCTATCGATCCTTGAACATATCCGGGAATCTGAGCACCGGTACGGCGATACGGCTGATGCTGTCTCACAGATGTTAATATCCAGATGATCCAGAGCTATCTTGCGTAAAAAGGGTATAAAGTCTCATTCCTCCATATTTTCCCATTATACCTGCGTTAGCGAGCACGAAGAAGCCCGAAATCGTCGGAAAGCAGCGGCACATCACGCCTACCGCGCACCGAACACGCTCGCATCTGCCAGCTCTGGGCGCTGCCATCTTACCGGTGACGTCACGGCTCTTGTGAGCTCACGTGACGAGTGGTCACTTTTGCTTACAACATGGCGGCAACCGGGGGGGGGGTGCCACTTCCGAACTTTCGGTTTATCACTCTAAGCCCCTCTACCTCGTTGCAACTAGCACACACTTGAATGGCCACTAGTCACGTGGTAGACCTGTGCGTCGCCGCGCTGTGCCACCGCCGCCGGAAGTTACGCCGGAGCCGTTCCGTGCCACCGCTGAAGTCTCCAGAACCTCCCTGCTGGCGCCGCCGACGCACGCTGAGCATAGCTTGCCGCCGGCTGAATATTTTTTTTGGTATTGATTTACGGGAAGTAATCCAAAATACATAAATCAAATAATAATAAAAATATTAAAAAAACCTTCACGAGTCCTATTCAATCAAAGAATGTATATGAAAATACATTCCGAAAAAGGTGATCACGTCACCGATCCAAACAAGCCGTTGCTGGGGGCGTTGTTATGGACGAATAGATGGGACTGGATTTTGCTTCGAAAAAACGATCGGTCCAAAATTGTATGTGGAATTTAAATGCCTAAAAAAATAGGTATAGGGAGCCTAGATTTTACGCTTTGCGACGACAACTTCCTCTCCTCGAGACTTCTCGAGATGCCTGCTGCAGACAACGATCGCATGACCGTCGCACACGGACGGACTGAAATACGTCGTGTGCAACAGTTCGAATCGTCTGCACAATAATACAGTTCAGGTTTTGTAACTATTTGGAACATTGGAGGCCTACAAAAACTCACAAGGTTTAAAAAAATTGTATTTGCTTGTGAAACCATACTGTCTTACGAAGATCATAACACGCATGGAGTTCTGCTAAAATACAGCGAGAAAAAATCATGTGCCTAGAACATGATATCAAGGCAGCGTCGGGCCTTATTTTCTTTTCTGTATTTAACGTGCAGTTGAAGTTGCAGTCGAAGAAAGAGCAATTATTTCGCCTGTAACATGAGCGGTTTGAGACCCAAAACTTTGTTTTTAAGGCTCGCAATATGGGTGTGTGTTTTGTATCTGCTTGTAATTATTACTCTGAAAAAATCCTACTGATTCTTCATTTTAAAGTAAGACCCCAATTTGCGAAGGAGCTGGCTAATAATCATCGGGTAACTTATATTGCCGCGTGCATGACCGAGAAAAACGCTTCTCCTTACATCTAGAAGATTGTGTTTACTCTAACCCCGAGTGTAAAAGTTAAGGAGGCAAGAATGACTGTGCCCTAGTCAGTCTCGAACATTCTATATCGAATGTTCGAGATGCCCAGTGTAGTAGATAAGGAGTCAAGCGTGAGCTTTGCCGACTCAGATTCTCCCGACGACGAGACACATTCACTTTCGGTCCAGCCGACGCCGCGACGCTGCTGTTTCGACGCATTCCTGATTTTGTTTCTGGCACAAGTTCGCCGATTAAATATTTATTTTCAGTTTACGCTCGTCGAGCCTTTTCGATCCGTGACATTTCTGGTAGAAGTGCGGGGTAAAATGGAAAGCGGTTCTCCTCGATCCTGCACGCGGCACTACATATACATATTCCGGAGTGCTCGTTTGATCACACAAATGTGCAATGAAAAACTGTGCTGTCACAAATCCTTGAAACGTGTGCTGGTCAGCACTTCGAGCTTGATACACTTCAGGTCGTTGTGTGCGTGATTCGGCTTCACAGTGTTTTCACCTTCTCAAATATTGCGGAAATGGCTCCACGGGAAGGCGTTCGCGCTCTCGCTCACCTGGAGCGTCGATCAAAGCTGTGTACGGCCACTCTTCTCTTCAGGTATCCCACAGAGAGTTCACCCCAAGAATAGAAGTTTCGCCGATCGTCTCTAACTTCATTCGACGCAGTCGCATAATCTTTATAAATAAAGGGCAAACGCCAACCAATTCCTAACAGATCGTAGGGTCCCAACGTTTCGGTGCCGGCTCGGCACCTTCTTCAGGGGGGGGGGGGCTATTTAAAAGAGAAGCAGCTTCTTTCTTTCCTTCTGTGGTTACAGTAGGGCAGTATCTTCGTTTTTATCGTGGTTAGTTTTCAAACCAGGTGCGGTATCTTCGTTTTCTTCAAAGTTGGTTATTTACAAACGAGGATCAGCATCTTCGTTTTCCTCTATGGTAGGGGCCTGTTTCTTTGGTGTCTCCTCTAACTGCCGAAATGTTCACCTTCAAGTCGCAGAATCGCTCAGAAAGAACCACGGAACCCGCGAAGCCATCGTGCCGTCTGCTAGCAAGGCAAAACCGGTTATGAAACTTTAGTATAGGCTTTTGTCGTCGCTTTATGGTACTGAAACGATAGAAAAAGTCTTCACTGATTAGATATTGAGATGACACAATGCTTACAAAAAATTATTTACTTTTATCAGACAATTTGTGACCTCACGTCGAGCCCTCATGCATTTGTCGATAACAACTGCCCTAGCAACGGTTTGTTTGGAGCGGAGCGTCATGTTGTGACGTCATCACATGACGGGGTAAATTTTTGACCGGCGATGAAGTCTATCACGTAGAGCTTGCATTCACTCGGGAGCTTCCTATGGGCTCTAAAAGTTACTTATTAGACTTTTTCTACTTAAAACGTAGATTGATTAGTAACTTTGAGAGACCATAGGAAGCTCCGAAAGAGCACAAGCACCACGTGACTAGTGGCCACTCACGTGACTGCTAGTTGCCGCTTTTCCGCTGGCTCCGGCGGGTGCCGACTACAAATTCGATTCGTGCCGTAAATATAGCTGAAACATTTTTTTTTCTTTTGTAAATTCATTTTATGACGTTCTTTTTTTAATCCAGGCTGTTTAATGTTTTCCTTTGAGTATATTATTTTTGGGTCAACGCAGTATAGACGATCTGCAGCAGCTGTGCATGGGCGCCGCCATAACTGACTTTCAGTTTGTGTATCCTCTTATTTTGATCGCTTCACTTCATCATTACCGCAGCAGGTCAAGTTATTGCCATTTTAGATTCGACTGTGTCTTCCCGCAGAGCATTGTCCTTTGTGGAGGTTCGTCAACATCCGCTTCAGTGACTTGGTATCTCGATAAGACAGAGAAGGTCAGAAATGGCAGCGCTAATCTGGCGCGTCTGCAAAGCGTCTATAAGTATAGACAGGATAGGAGTCTGGCCAGTGGGTGTGACCTGCTTGACAGCTCGTCAACTACGTGACTGACACGTCACGCGAATGTTGTGGCTGCGCCCCAGTTCGCCATTTTCGAGCCCAACCGGCATCAGGGCGCTATAATGTGGGCTTGGCTCGTCGGTTCTATCCAGCCTATGACTGTTTTATTTTGTTAAAAAGTAGTATTTATGCTGTCTTCTGTTTGTTCAGGAACTACAGTATGGTACTGAAAACAGAAAGAGTAAAACATGGAGAGGACGAAACACAGACGAGATACATTGTCAATTATTCCTCCGCACGTGCTGCGGCCTCAGCCTGCTCATTCGCACCGCGTGCGCTGAGTGCGTCGTGCAAATTTCGATATTTTAAGTTTTGATTTTTTTTAGAGCGATGCACGACGACAACAACGGCAATATGTAGCTGACGAACTTTCGGTAGAACGTTCCGGTTAGCAAGCGTAGACAGGTGGTCAATGTTTTACAGTATGCCATCCTTTAGATTGCAGCCATGTTTTCATCGAAAATTGTACGTTATAATGTAAAATGAGCTAAAGCCATTCATTCGAGATGTTAGTTTTTTTAAACTTTATTCTTTATTTAATAGAATTGTTTTATTGTACGTCAGCTTGTAAAAAGAGATGGCTTGCTCGAGGCGATACTCCTGATGTGGGATGATCGACCCGTGTGCTTGCCTGCCGCGAGCATCAGCTGAGCTCCTACATCAATGAGACATCACTCTTTTTAGCTGGACAACTTCGAGGAAGCCGGAAGGTTAGAAACTACACTTTGAGTGACTGAGCGTTAGACAAAATATAAGCTAGCTCGTTTTGAAATAATAAATATAAATGCAGTTGATTGGTCGTTCGTAACAGTGTCGAGATTCCAGCATCTGTCATTCTTTCATTTAATAAAATGAACGAGAAAAGAAACAAGTTTTTTTTGTACAGAAACAAAATTTATTGGAAGTAATCAAAGTTTCATTTCATTCACCTAATGGTTTGAAAGGAAGGCGGGGAAAATAAGCTGCACAGCATGTAGCATAGTACATTCCTAGGTTTCGCTGTACATAGTCGCATTATGGTCTTGACTACGGCAGTATCAGCATCATAGCTTCTTGAGCAAAAGGCTGGTTTTAGAGGGTGTGCCACGAGATCGAAGTTACTGACCATAATTTAGAAACCTGTACCCGTATGACCACGACTGTGACGACAGCTGTATTCTAAAAATGAAAAATTGAAGTCAAAACAAGCATTCTTATCTTTAAAAGTCGGAAGCCTGCTATGAGCGTTCACTTTATTTTCATACAACTATATATTTTGAAGACTTTTTGTTTGGGGGTCATTAAGAAAACAAAAACCTTTACTGCTGTGGTCGGAGCAGTCAACGGCACAACAACCGACCCTTTTCTAACCAGAAAACCTAGAAAACTGAGATGAATACGCCGATTACATGCGGCCCTGCTTGCGCGCGCGTTGGGTGCGGGATCGGTAATGGTGGACAGGCGTGCGTCTATCGCACAACGTCCCGCGTTGCTAGGCGTTTTCTAGGCGCGACGTCGCTCCCGCGTGAGAAGCCGAAAGGAAGCAAGAGGTCACCGAGGACACTAGATGGCCAAAATCTTCCCATATATATACGGCTCTGTGTGGGCATGTCAGGCTGCGCCATCTCACAGCGTTTGTCAGAAATGGGAGTGAATCTTCTACGCACTTGCTACGTAGTGAGGCGATGCCGTTCAGACGCCCCTCTCTTCCTCCACCGTGGCCATGGCTCCGTAGCAGCCATGGCCACGGTTGAGGAGAGAGAGGCGAGCTTATCGAGAGCGTAAGAAATGGCAGAAGCAGCACGAAGGGCCTTAACCAGAGACCTCGCAGACGAGCACCGATAAGTCTAAGACCTTTCACACATTCTTTGCTACCAGTCTTTGTCAGCATGATCAAGATTATATAATTCTTTTCTAGGACGCGATAATGCTGTACACCCCCGGATAATTTGAGCTGAAACACAACTATCTGGACGTTTGCTGGGCCCACACTTACCACAAAATTCATTATCTCTTAAATTAAAAAAAAATAGCTTCAAAGATTTAGTTTTAGACTTCGCGTTTTAAGTCAAGTTTGAAGAAAAGCTTCTTTAAAAGCTGTCAGGAAAGCCGAAGAAGCGTAGAGGGCTGTTTCAGCTCGTATTTTCCGCGGTAGTACATGCCTTATATCTTTCTAAAATGAGTGGATTTAGTGGTTTTTGATGATTCTCAGATAGTTTCTAATTGGAACCCTGTGTTTCTTGTCACTAGTTAGAATTATTTAGCAAATTTAAGTTAATTATTTCCATAATTTGTATGTATTTTGCCATTCCCGACATCCGTCGTGGCTGGCAGCTTGAAGAGGCTTTTTCCTCAACCTTCCTAGTTTTGGTGATTTTTAAAAGTCTTCGCTGAACCGCTCGATATAGAATGTCTGTAGCGCGATCTCGTATTTGGTGATCTACGTTAGCAGTTTCGGCAGCGATTTTCAATGACGTATATTGTGTCATATATGCCAACCAGACGTTCTGGTAATTTTCTATTTAAGTACGACTAGTTGTGGAATTTTCTAAATCAATAATGCGCCTTAAATGATTAGAAACTATCCCTTGATACCTTTATTTTAGTTCCGAGAGTGATTTCTCCCGTGGTGGAGGATGCGTCTTTGAGGAGTTTAATACGTTGAAGCATTTCTATTTTACAAGCTTGTCGCTTTCACCCAGAAGCTTTAAGTGAAAATTAGGATAAAAAAATAACTTGCAGAAGATTTTTCGAACACAAATGCGGAGTTCGAAGTACTATGTGTGCTGCCGGTGACATGTTTTATTTATTTAAAACCTTTTACTATGAGAGTAGCAAAATATCGCTAAAGCAATGATAAGAAATGAACGTGTACTTGCCGGGCCATGTCCCATCGTCGTTAATGAGGTGGGTGTCTACAGAATGCCTGATAAAGAAGACAGCGTTTGTTAGCATATAATAAAATGAATAACGTCACTTTGGCATACGGGCACAAAGTGGCAATTAGGAACTATAACAATCTGTGGAAAGGTCATGTTTCTAGTTAAACAGTTTAAGCAATATAAACTTATGCTTTATCGTGCCATTCATAGATTTAAATGAAGTTGTCCCATTCACACAGTAAATCTGCTTGAGTGAGTTCAAAATAGCTTTTATTCGGCTTTTTTTAAACAACACAGCTGCCATGCTTCTTAGCATTGGAGCGCGACGCGGATGTCATGGCATTGAACTTCGACACTGCTCCACCTGCATCAGCACAGTTCACCGAGACCGAAAATAAAAATACACAGGCATGATCCTAGAGCTACTGTGCTTTCTGTTGTGGATTTTTCGAGCACTGCGTATGTAGTGTTTGAGCGGTGGTAGGAGAACGCTTCGTCATCTATGTATTCTGCTGCACCACGCCCCACTACCAATATAGGATAAGCGCAGTCGGGGCGCCGCAGTCTTCATTCAGCTGGCTGAGCAGGCTGGTGGCTTAGAGGAGGGGTGGCCAGGCTGACCCGGTTTAAGGGCCGCAAACAAAACCACGAAGCTTCTAGGAGCCGCGGGCGGGGGGGGGCACTTTTGTCTAGAATCTGGACAAAAGTTTTTCCCTCACCTCCTCCCACAAGAGACATATTCAGAGAGCCATAAAAAGAACCAGTTTAGTGAAGAGCCGCAGCAAAAGGGGGCGCAGTCAGGTATGTATATTTCATTCACCTCGGCTTTGGGCTCAGTGAATTACTCTCATACTGCATTTGTTCAATTTGTGTCTGTGTTGGGCTTCCCCATTCGTGAAACAAGCCCCTTGATGTTTGGCTCGAATGACGTCGTTGCGCTCCGGAGCAGCTCAGTCAGGTGGTCGTCCGTAAGAGTCACGCGCTGTTTTGACTTCACCGCCTTCATTGCTGAGAACAGAGCCTCGCAGCAGTATGTTGATCCAAATATGGAGAAGAGTTTCTGGCCCACGAGCTTGACGTGGGGAAACTTTGCTTCTGGCACCTGCCACAAGAATACTGCAATTTTCGGAGACCACAGGAACATCTTTAACCCTTCGTCTTCTTGCAGATCAAGCAGTTCTAGTTCGAAGGCTCCTACATCTCCTGCCAAGCTTTACATGGTTGGACAGTTGACACTCAACATATCAACCATAAAAGGATTCGTCAGAAGCGTGAAACGGGGCTTAAATTGGTGAACATCTTTGAACCGAGACTGAAAGTCCCTCTCGAGTTCATCAAGTTTTACGAAATATTCTTTGAGCTTAGCATCGGTTAGTTCAAACTCAGGTTCAGCATCTAGCATGCTATTCAGCCACGAGAAGTGTATCAGGGGCTTTGTTTTCAAGTCGTTTTGAAAAAGTCTTTGCTTGTTTTCGAAGCTGAAGACTGCTCGGGCAAATTTCAATACCATTTCTTCTTTCCCTTGCAGCGACATGTTTAGAGTTTTAATGTGCTGAAGTACGATAGTGAGGTAACCGAGATCGACACACCAACCTGCGTCATGAAGTTCAGGACATGGCTTCGTTTTCGCCTCTAGAAAAGCTTGAATTGGCTTCAGAAGATCCAGCAAACCTTGATAGTACGTTGCTCACTGACAGCCAAAGTACCGCACAAAAACAACAACAAACAATACGTCATTGGGCGCTTTATGAAGTTCCAGTTCTTCGAGAAAGTTGCGGAATTGCCGTTAGGTTTTCGCATTCGATAGTATGTAGTGACGACTCGAAGGACGGAGTTTATAACATCTTCGTAGCTGAAGTGCTTTGCCACCAGGTGCTCACGATGGATAATGCAATAAATTGGAAGAAAATCTGGAATGCTGGGGTCACTCCGCAAAAGACCTACCAAGCCCGCTATTCTTACAAACCATAGCAGGCGCACCATCAGTGGCAATAGCGACGAGTTTCTGCAGAGGAACGTCGAACCTCTCCAACGTTGTTAACAATATATTATTAATGTCAACACCACGAGTGGTTTCCTTGAGGGCAACCATGTCCAGAAGCTCTTCTCTCACGCTTTCGTCGGATGAAGCATAACGAACAAAGATTGCAAGCTGTGGCTTGTCTTGTATATCCATAGATTCATCAAAGGCTAAGCTGTATGCTTTATAGCTATTTAGGCCCTCCTGAAGCTTGTCGACGACGTCGGCGCTTAGCTCTAAATTGCGCCTTTCGACCGAATGTCGTGAAACTGTGACTTGGTTGAGCAACCTTTGAAGATTCTTGTTGTTTGTATCCAACAAGGCCACGACGTCGGAGATGTTGGTCTTCACAAATTTTCCTTCTGAGTAAGCTCGCTTTGTACGAGCAATGTTCCAGGCGATTGCAAAGCTTGCTTTAGCTGCTACGTCAGATTCCTCGCTGACTTCCTTCATGAAGAACTGCTGATTCTAAAGTCGTGATTTGAGCTAGGCCAGTTTGGCTTTTCTCAACTCAGATGAAGTTGGACTAGTCCCGAGAAAAGGTTTTGTGATTGTTTTCATAATGCCGTCAAAAATGTGCTTGCCTTGTGGTGCGAAATTTCGGCATTACAGATGAGGCAAAGTGGCTTACCGCTTTTTTCTGTGAAAGCGAAATCATCCTCCCACTTAGGAAAGACTGTCCGGAGTTAATCTTCGTACTTGCCTTTCTTGTTGGACGTCATTGCGACGACGGCCGTAGAACCTAGTCACACCTTCGCCAAGAGCGGTTAGACGTAGGCAACAATTAAATTCTTGTCTTGACAGAGCGCGGTAGAATACCGTAGAGGCAGTTGAGGGAATGATGAGCGGTACTCCAGTTCATCCCTGCAGGAAATGCTGATAGTCATTTAGCACTTTTTCTGTTACCTGCGCACATGTCCCCTTTTTTAATGCAAGCACGATCTTGGTACAGCAAACCTTTTGGCCTTCCATGCACGCGTTCCAGAAGCGCGTTCACTAACCGCTGCCTAGTTATCTCCCCCTCCCCCAAAAAAGCATGAAAAAGCAGCTTACGGGTCACAACTGTAAGCCGGTAAATATATAAATGAGAATGTTCCCGGTCCTTCGTGATCTTGAACATAACATCCGTGACTAGTGGAAGCTATGAATGAGGTGAACCCGAGCTTCCGCGAGTTTAAACAAAAAACGACATGGAGGGAACATCCGTTATCTAAACGGTACAAGTATCACCGACGACTGACAAAGACCGCGAGACAGAGCATTTCCTCGACCCCAAGCCAAAGCGCATGCATGGTTTCACGATCCATGTCCTTGATTCCTTTCCCCCTAGGGTCCGGCAAACGCTCTAGAACAATGAAAGAAACAGGATCTGTGGAAACATAGGAGTGAAAAGCGGTTCGACTCTACGTATGGGGGCACAAGCCTGCCACACCGCAACCTGTGCTTTATTCTGAAATCCTTTCCTTGCTTTTCTGGGGAAACGCGGAAAGGAGGGGGGGGGGGGAGGTCCCCTGCGAGGGATCCGCGAGCCACACCTAAACCAGCAAAGAGCCGCATGCGGGTCGCGAGGCGCGGTTTGGCCACTCCTGGAAGCCTTAGAGAATTAAACTAAAGTTGCAAAAATGTTTCAAAAGTCAGGATTCATAATAATAAAGCAAACTGCACCGACTTGACATCACAATATTGACAATTTAATCAAACGTTTCGTCTTCCGAGCGGGAGACACTATCAGTGCGTGTTCAGGGACACAAATGAGAAGAGTACCAAAACCAGAGGGCTATTTAAGAACATCCGCGTACACTTCGGTTCCGGCCGCACACAGAGTTTGTGTGCGGCCTGAGGTGCTGCGCGTTACCTTTTGCCAGAACTGGAGATTGAAGCCTAACGAACAGCACGCTGGGATTCAATTTCCCATATATTTTGTCAATAAAGGCAACGTGGGCGTTATTTTGTTTACATGCCACTTCTGGAAGCTCGTTACATGGGACGTAAACAACGTCTCAGTAAGAATCATGGCCCGGGGCCGGGGAGGGCTCTGCCTCCCTCCGGATCTCACCGGGAGGGCACGAGCCCCGATACCCCCGCAGTCTACGCCTATGGTCGTGGTATTCGCAAGCAACTTCAACGAGCACCTGAAATGTCTGCGAGGCCGTGCTACGGGCTATCCAGAATGCTGGACTGGCACTAAAGCCGTCAAAATGTCAGTTCGCTTATGGCGAACTCGAATTCCTGGGACATGTAGTGAATGCTCAGGGTGTAAGTCCTGAGCCTGCGAAGACATGCGCTGTCGCCGAATTTGCGAAACTATCAGACAACAAAGCCGTACGACGATTTCTTGGGCTGTGCGCTTACTACAGACGTTTCGTTCGCGATTTTGCGAAACTTTGCTGCACCGCTCACGCATCTGGCGAAGGAAGACGTAAACTTGCAGTGAGGGAAAGAGCAAAAACGAGCATTCAACGAACTGAAGGAAAGACTCCAGTTGCCCCCTAACTTTGGTCACTTCGATTCATCAGCGGAAACGGAAGTTTCGGCTGATGAATCGTTAGGCCACGAGCGCGCTCGTGGCCTAACGGTATCGCGCTTGCCTTCCACGCAAAAAGCCAAGGTTCGATGCTTTGCCGCGGGGACGCATTTTTGTTGGCACTGTAATGGGATGCTCTACGCGCCGACCTTCTACGCCGATTGCTCCAGAAGCCCACGCGCGTACAAAAGGGATTCCGCGTAGCAGCCCGCGGTCAATCTTATGCTAGTGCGGATTCTGCCTCTTCACCGACGTTGTCGCTCGCTTACGACGTCTTGTTCGTTTACCCCTCTGTTTTGAAACAAGTTCGCCTTTATTAAACCTTTAGTTTCTTCACCGAACGCCGTCTCGTCACTTCACCCGTTATAATATAAGTATGTTTAACTCGAGCAGTGTGGTGTGTTCCTTCGGAGCAGGGACAAGTTACAATGCACAATGGTTTTAGTAAAAAGTGATTTCAGGTCAAGCTGTCCAGGCGTTCCCCTACTGAGCAAAGGCGCCTATAGCATGAAAGTAAACGCGTTCATACCGGCAACAGTATAGCCACACCGGTCATCAGATTCTCAAAGGGGTCGCCGGTATGGCTCAAAGGATCACGGAGCCATAACGATCTCTGACTATGCAAACAGGTCACTCCTTGGGCAAACGGGTCACTCGTCTGGGCAAATGGGCCGCTTGTTTGGGCAGAGTTGTCGCACGTTTGCTCAAATCGGTGATTATGTTGCAGGAACAGGTGACCGGTGACCCGCAAACTGTGCCGGTTTCATCCAGCGGCTCTCCGGGCCCATGTGATACTGAACGTACGAGATCGGCGGCATGGGCACGCCTGTTTCAGCCGTGGCTGCCATGTTCCGGAAGCCGGGAGCGCCGGTTCATCGATTTCAAATCGTCGGCGTAATGCAAGTAATTATACTTATATTTCAGTACGCTGATGTTCGCTAACACTGCAACTGCAATGAGCAATTTTTTTACGTGAACGTAAACATTGGCGAGCCGATATTTTGAAGGGCTTTAAAACTCTGGCGTTCTTTGTTTGCCTCAATTTACGTATTCAGTTCGGAACTGTCACAGGAGACGCGACCGCGTGAAAGAATATACTTCTAGACTGCGTTTCACCTCAGTTCAAGACGCCGCGAGGGTAGCGCGCGAACACTTGGCTGTAGACATCGAGCACGTGCGAAGCACGCTCGCCGTTGCAGCAGTCAAATGACGAGCTCGCTGCGAGTGCTTTCCTCACTGGGCCGCAAAGCCGAGCTTGTGGCCAGCGCCATTTCAGCGTTCGAGGTGCGGGAAATGCGCGCGATTCGCCTACTCTTCGAAGCTGCAACGCGTTGTGAGGGAATGCCCGAGCAGAGCTGGGAAGGGGGGGGGGGGGGTTTCGTGTTTTGCGCCTTGACCTGCAATTTATAAATCCTCCAAGTTATCAATCGGCTTTTGAGTTTTGGGACGTCTTAAATAAGTTTCAGATAACCAACCTTCCAGACGATCACCCATTTAGGAAGAGCGAATAATTTGCCTATCCAAATGGCGCGTTCAAATGTGGTCGTCCGTGACCAGTTCAAACGAGGTACCGTTTTCAACGGGTACTCGTATCCGATAATCACGTTTGATCCAAACCTATCGACAAGTTTGCCACCCGTTTGATTCAAATGGGTCCATAACAGTTTCCACTCGTTAAAAATTTCAAATGTTTGTTTTATTGTAGGGTTTAAAATATTAGGGCTGGTAGATACGTATATGTGCATTACATACGATTCTAGTTTGCATTTCCTTCAATAACGTGACAATTTCGGTATTAATATTTAGTATCTTGAGACGTGGCGCGGCGGAGAAAAGCTCACCGGAGATAAGCTGACCGGAGAAAAGCTCGCCGCAAAACCGGCAGATGCGGAGAAAAGCTCACCGGCCTTTGAGCAAATGCGAAGAAACGCTCACCGATTTCGTTTTTTTAACTTAGAAGATTTTGCATTAAACGTCGCAATTTAACACAATTCCCATTCGTCACTAAATTAAAACATGTCCTCTTTTTGGAATATTTTTGAAGTTCATTGGGCGTCATTTACTAATTCCTCAGAAATTTGAAAGCACCCATTTTGTATATTAATGAAGCCGCAAGTATAAAATCAGAACATCATACACGGTAAAAAAGACAACGCTTTATTGACAGCTGACAGTGCGCCGTCACTAGCTCTGTCAGATAATGGGGTTTGTTCTTTGCGAGCTAATATGAATAGCGGTGTGTGAACCATTTCAGATCCAGATATTGTGTAGTGCCTAATAAATAAGTAGGTGTTTGTCGATGTAATCAGTGTCGGCTACGCTGTTTTTCTTTCTGTTAATTTCACTAACAAAACTTTAGTTGCGAGAACAGCTTCGTCCTGTCGTATTTTTCTTATCTGCACTCCGTAATCGTCGTTTGAGGCGGTTTTCATCATGCCTGACCTTTACCAACTGACTCTATTCGCTACCTTACACAGGACCACTTCTTAGTTCCCATATGGGTCACGAGTAACAACGCTGCCAGTGTACAGCTCTGAAGGTATGGGTGGCTCGCCGTGAAGGGCACTATCACACAAAGGCAACGTGCGGAAACACCAGCACGAACGGCCAGAAAACGTGCATGTCCGTGGAAGAAAGAAGCCTCGATATCCTACTGCCTGTTTTATAGTGTTTTCAAAGGTTAACAAAAGCTTCAAAGAAAATTTCAGGTCCGTGTTGTTGCCACTTTTGGATTTTCGGCATTTACAGTTTGGATTTTTAGGTTTTAAGCAGAGATTATTAAGTTTTCGAACTTTCTCCTGTTCTTCAAGTTCATAAAGTTTCTCAGTGAGGCTTTCATTGCTTAGAGAGTATGCCACAGAAAACACTCACCCGCAATAATTGATTTGGGAGCAATATACCCAATAAAGCTTAACAAATATTACAAGAAAGGACATTTGTTTTTTACAAAGCCGGCGATTTTTAATGATAATAAATTGACATATGTTACGCGTGATCCAACAGCCTCTATGTAAAAAGAAAAATTGGTGAGCTTTTCTCCGCATACGCTCAATGGCCGGTGAGCTTTTCTCCTCATCCGTCGGTTTTGCGGTGAGCTTTTCTCCGGTGAGACTTATCTCCGGTGAGTCTCCGGGATCCTGAGACGGACGCGATAGCATAAAACGTCATGGTATAAATCATACAGGAAACATTTTGTACAATTGCTAATATATGCGAGATGTATTGGCGGCGAAGAACAATATTCAAATGATATTGTGATGTCATAACACTTCGTACTGGGAAGAAATTCTTCCGTTTGTCAAATTTGCCGATAATACGGCAATTAAATCCACCACTGGCTTTTCTCCATTTGCATCTAGCTTGTATGGCCGAGGCACGGCGTCGGCATTGAGCACCGTCTTTCCCTTCCAAACTGGATATGACCTCAACGCTTACATCGCTCAAGTCGCCTCCCGTACCGAAACCGGTAGTCCCCTTGGACACGCCCGGACGCTGGAACACCAACAAGCTGCCAAACTTCGTTGCGACGTACATCGCAAAGAGGTCCACTTCTCGACCAACGACATTGTCCTCTTATCCACCCCATTACGTCAAGTTGGTCTGCGAACGTTTTCTCCCCAAAATACAGAGAACGTAGTTGAACGTGAGCGCGTTGGTTTTTATAACTTGTTACAGAAAGAATAAACAAAAAGAACGGACAAGGACGGACGTGGTGTAGGGACGAGGGAGTCATCTTGAGACACAGAGCAGCGCCGCATCGCCGCATTGTCAGTGAGCAGGGCCCCCCCCCCCGGGCCCGCGTCAAGGCCGCCAGTTGGCGTCGCAGATAAGCCGCCTCTCTCTCCGAAAGGACAAGCAAGGGTGACTACAGCCGAGATTCATAAACGGGCCTCGACTCGAACTCGACTCAAACTCGACTCGAAACTCCACTCGAGGCCGGTTTTGCGCTTCATAAACCGACCTCCACTCCAAACGCTCCTCGACTCGAGGAAATACTCGAGTCTTTCCTCGAGAATCTCAAGGTAGCTCTGTCGCTTCCTCGAGCCGCTCCTCGACTTGAGTTTGGAGTGTCATGGCGGCCGGCGAGTCGTTCGCGGAGTTCGTGCACTTCGTTTTAAGCGCAGAAGAGATCCTCTACGACGACGCAGGCGACAGCGAATCGAGACGTGTGACGAGACGGTGTTTCCGAGAACGCCTGAAACCGCTGGAACACTTCAGTGACCGCGAATTTCTTGTGCGGTGCCGCTTCACGAAGGCGACCGTAGCGAGCACTCTGCTGTCTCTGCCAGGAGCGCGAGTACTCAGGGCCTCGCCGCCCTCAACGATGCTGCAGCTCCTCGTTGCTTTGAGCTTTTATGGTGCCAGGACGTTCCAAGTTGTTACGGGAACCATGTGAACATGCCGCAGCCGACAGTGTGCCGGGTTGCGGAGCGAGTTTCGCGGCTCCTCGCACGGACCATTTTCACCCGCTCGGTGAAGTTCCCGCACGGCGCAGCGAACTTTAATGCGTTCGTGCGGGGCTGCTGCGAAATGAAGTTTCCAGGGGCGACTGGGTGCATTGATAAGAGGACCCGGCGGTCCCGATGTGGAAGTGTTCTCGAAACAGAAATGGATACTTCTCCATCAACGTGCAGGTAAGTTCACCCCTGTTGTTTGCGTTAGTAGTGCCAAACTTAATTCAAACTGTACGCTGAGATGCGATATCGTAGGTCTAAACTCTGACGTAACGATATCAATCAAAACTTTAAAACAAATCTGTATCCTGCGACAGTTTGCACGACCGAGCGTGCACGTACTCGTTCTTATGAAGAAAAAAAAAAGATGTCATTAAACGGTTGCCGGCTCTTGTGAGAGCACAGAAATACGTTAAAATAAAACGAACTCCCGATCGGGTTACCGAGCACAATGATAGTAGCGGCCCGAGCGCACCCTCCTTGCAAGAATGATCATGACCAAAGCACATTTCCAGTGAATGTGGGATGAGACGATGTTGTGTTACAACACAGTCTCATCCCAGATGAACCTTTTTGATCGTCAGATTCTCAAATATGAAGACTTAAAATAAAACTAAATTAAAATTGAAAATGATGAGCGAGTGTTTACTTTCTACATACACATGAAGGCATTCATTTGGTGGCATTCACTAAGTTGTCTGTGCAATTGGTAACTACAACAGTCCCATATATAAACAGTTTTTGTGTCTGCATGTGTTTGTGTCGTGTCCACCAAACTGCACGGCGAACACCCACTGCTCAATAACATTTGTTGTTCATCGAGGTTGGTTGTTTGTTGGTTCTTGGCATTCTGTTGCTTAAATGAGACCACGGCTTACGAGTCCACAGAAATATACAATAATGTAGGAAACATACGCCGATACCACACCATTCGCAGATTGACATCCTTCGGCAAGCAGCAGAGTGTACCGAAAATACAACTAGTACCAAAAGTCCATATCGTACAGCATACCACCCGAACCGGACTGATGCCTGCAGCCATCTAAAAGAGACTTTCTGAAGCTTAATGTGCGCGAAGGGACATTATCCGCTCACGACAAAAAGCTGTGTGTGTACATCTGAAGAGTGTTATCGTACACAGCACTTTCTATCAAAAACAGTAGTCTGAGCATTAATCGGACATACACTACTCCACAAACTAGTCCCACATTTTCTATTCAAACAATAATTGTGCTGTATTGTTCTTCATTCTTGTCTTATTTAGGTACCAAAAAAAGGATGTGTATTGGTTCTTCATTCTTGTCTTATGTAGGTACCAAAAGGCCCACTTCCGGACTAGGAACTCAGTGCAGCGGGCCTAGGCACTTTCCGTGCCTCGACATGTGGTTGCAGCACAAGCCTGAACGGTCAGCTGTGATGATCACTGGTGGACTTGCACTGCAAAACTTGGCCCACCTGCAGAACGAGCCACTTCCCGCTCCACCAGTCCCACCCCCACTGACGATGCTGAAGGCAGTCTCATCTCCCATCGACTCCAGACCCCGTGGACACATTCAACGGGGCATGGGTGCGGGCTCAACTCATTGCGTGGTGCTTCCAGTAGGCACTGAATGCAGAGCATGTCCTTTTTAGCTTAGGTCACCGAAGAATCAAGTCACTGGCCATGTTAAAGCTCAAAATGCAATCGGGCCAGAAACAAATCAACCTTATACTATGGCCACACACTTTCTAGTTTGAACCGAAAAAAATCCGCCGGTTTCTCAGCTAGTTGGTCACCACGGATTGTTGCAATGTCTTTGTTCTACTCAGGTTCCCGCTGGACGACAGTGTTTGAAACTATGCTGGTGGTTGCTGTTTTGTGAATCTTCCAAAAGAAGCAAGACCAACTTGCCTTCTTTGTTGTGGAAACATTTTGCTCGAGAACAATTCAATCTTTGTCATCACACAAAGCAGGGGGTAGCAGGATACAAAGAAAGTGAAAAGCTTCAGGTAATTACATTGAAATAACTCAAAATTTTGCCATGTTCAGACTCAAGACTTTTCAGCGAGTTGTTCAGTGCACATTTGTTCGAAATAAACTTATACATGAGAATGTCTGAAATCATATCTTGCAGCTGTGACCCCACATGAAGAACTTTCGGTTAGAATAAATATTGCAATAGTGCAGCAATTCCTTGTGAGGACACCTTCGGATGTTAGGCGGTCAAGGGTGTCCTACCTAACAGTACCTAACACAAGCATGCAGGGCCCATGCACTCAAACTGATGGCATCACACTACGTATTACTGAATGCGAGCATGAATGAGGTGAGCACCATACCAGGGTTTAGCTGGAACCGCTGCTCAATTACTGTATCACTATGTGGTCAGCTGCAAACTTGGGCCCAATTGCTACGTCGGCACTGTAGTAGTGTGCCGTGAAAAGGCAGTGAAGTCAAATTTGGGGGTTTTACGTGCCAAACCAACGACGGGCATCTGGCACGCCCCAGCAGAGAACTGAGGATTAATTTTGACCACCTGGGGATCTTTTGACAAGCAACCAAAAGCTCGGTGACACGGCGCCATCTCCGCAATGAAAAGGCAGTGGGCAAGCCTCGTCAATGTGGTGTTGACTTTACTCTGGTAGGCGGTGCAAGTCCATAGAGGATTGCGAGGCACAAACCCCTGGACAGGAAATGAGACATGTCTGAACTCAATGAAAACTATGGCAAAACTCTGTGACAACAGCATTTAATGAACGAGGCTGCACATGGACTACACAATAATAAAAGAGACATTACATAAATAACAGTGGCAATGTTTAGGAAACACCTGGCTGTACATTAAAACAGATTCCTATATTTCCTTCAAGGGGATCGGTGGTCGACTGCATTAACGCATCACAGCTTGGAGCACGTGGAGTGAAAGCTCGCACAGCTGAACATAGGAATCCCGAGTTCAATCCCTGCCTCTGCCTGTATCGATGTGGACGATCATTGTAACAGCATGCGGTTGTGTATCACTACTGTGATGTAAGTTAAAGACCCCAGGATAGCTGTGGTACGACACTGGCTGAATATCTCGTCTACAGTGGAGATAAGTTGCTCACTGGGGCTGACTAACTTCCCATTGTCTAAACATACAAACAATGTAATTAGTAAGAAAGAAAAATACTCGGTTACTTTTTAAGTTTTAAAAGAATACATTTAAAGCTGACGTAACTGCCCTTTTGCATAAAATGTTCACTACAAATAGCCAATCGAGAAACAAGTTAAAAAAAAATGCTAGGCTTTACTGAACGAGATACGGTCAATACTCGTAACAACTTCAGGTCAGGGATAAAATGAAGCAAGTTACAGACTTTAAAAAAGCATTCTTAAACACAAAAGAGAATGTAAAACATTGTAATTACTAAAGAGGAAGATGAAACAAATCGAATAAATCAGCCTACTGTTGTGGCTGGGCCCCGAGAACAAGCAGTTGTTGCAGCTTGATTAGTTTGTTGAGCTGGAGCAGCTCAAGCTCGAACCAGCTTGTTACGCTGCTGCTGATGGAAAACCTGGGCCTGCGCCTGCTAATAGGCAACCTGACACTGACGTAGCTCCACCTGCAGCAGGTGCAGCTCCTCCAGTCGGTGCGGCCTCCAGTCGTCTTCACTCAGACGACCACACGTGGCGGCTGAGGAGGTAGAGGAGTCGGGGACTTGGTTGGTGACGCAGCAACCGCAACCTCCATGATGTCACCCCAGTCCAGCAGCGGTGAGGCAGGCGAATCTAGGCAAGCACAACACATTGACGCCGAGTGTTACAGGCACGGTGAAGACACCGGAGAACTGGTAGAAACTGTCACAACGACCCCATTACAGAAATGTTAAATGCCAACTGTTGGTAAACATGAAAGTCTTCCTTCCTTGTTCTGACCCTTTCCTTTCCGTGATACTGTCAGTAGCGGCAGCGCAGACTCCGAATGGTGATACCGTCAAAAGAGACAGCGCTGTTATCTCGGACCTTGTTGGCCCTCGGGCAAACGTGTGGCGTATTCGTCAATAAACATGTCATTATCCAGACCCAAGGAATTTACTGTGTTCCTACGTGGCACCCCTAACAAGTCGCATTCATGAAAATGCGGCTCATTGTCACAGTTTTTAGCGTTCCTACGAGACAGTATGCCAAAATCGAAATAATAAACGGAAGAGCACAGACAGATTTTTTTTATAAATAAACATTGGAAGCTGTGTGATCTAGTAGCAACTAACCTTCATGTGTACGGTCAGCACGGAATGAAACCCGGAACGCCGGAACGCGTGGCCATCGATGCAGGCTGCTCCACCTGGAGGGCCCCCGAGATGCGCCGGGGTTGCGAGGGTGCGGATCCTACCAACATTTGCTCGACCCTCGCGTGGGGCGTCAGGAGACTTCGCGCGTTTCGCCGATGGCGCACCGCTAAGCGCCGTCACTCGGGAGTGCTTTCGTGTCGCCGCACTGTCGCCCGGTCGACATCTGCGGCTTGCGCGCGGCGCGAGTGTCGATGCTAGGAGTAGCAACAAGCTGCTTCGCGCGCGCCAGCAGAGCACGCTTATGGTGGCTTCTCCTCTGGCGCGCGCAGTTTTTATTGTTTGTTATACGTATCGTGATGCCAGTACTAGCAGCGCAAGAAAAACAGCGTGACATGCGAGACAGAAGAACAAGTTGGGACACATGACGGGTGCTGGCACCCCTGCCGAAAGGTTGCTACTACAAATATTTAGTATATAGTACGTGAGCACATCCGACACGTCCACTCCCGAGAGCTCGTCCATTACCCTCTCTTGGTCTTCAGGCTTGTATGCCTCGCAGCGAATGTCAAAATACAGGTCTACAACTCGCGCACTCAGGGAAACATTTTTCTCTTTAATTGTACCGACTTGATCCTTAGACAATACGTCACTCTGTGCTGATTCTGGTCCGATCTCACATGTCCAGCGCACCCAGTTATTATCGCTTTGTGTATCGGATGCCCAGCGATATCTCTTCAGCGCTGTCATTGATTATCGCTTTGTGTATCGCGAGGGCGAAATGAAAGTTGAAACATTTTCGCGAACAGAAGTACCACGTAGTGCTTGATGACGTGTCACCGGAACCACGCCGGAGTCTCCAGCTGAACAACGTGCCACGCGTGAGTTTCTGAGAAATGGTGAAGCGTCATAGACGCGAAGTAAAATTCGTTCACTGGCAAAACCATATTCTTTATGAAACAAATGCTGCAACAGATCGACGCGGATGCACTCAGTTCTCATAGGCAATGCGCATGTTTTCCGTGCGAGGTTATCAGTCGATTCTCATAAAGAAGGAAGGAATTGCTCGCTGACGCTCTCTTCGGTAACGACCGATATGCCAGGCGTATCGATCCCGGAGCGGAATAAATTCATCATCCTGTTTGAGCAGGGCCTATCGCAAAGAGCTATAGCCAGGTTAAGCGGCCGCCTGGTTTAGACGGGGCGACAGTGCGGCGACCCAAAAGCACCGCGAGTGACGGCGCTTACAGCGCGCCACCGGCGAAACGCGGAAGTCCCAGATGCGCCATGCGAGGGCCGAGCACATCTTGGTAGGACCCGCACCCTCACACCCCGGCGCGTTTTCATTAGTTCTCAGGGCCCTCCAGGTGGCGCAGCCTGTATCGATGGCCACGCGTTCCGGCGTTCGGGTTTCATTCCGTGCTGACTGTACATAGCAAATGCAATCTGAAGCTTTTACCAGGCATCATGTCAGTCGTCACGCTCGATCACTGTGGCTTCGTTGAATGGCGGCTGGCAGCATTGAAAAAACCGGCCAACCAGCGTGGGTGCTGCCACTTTTGTGCGGGCTTGGCAGCTGCATTGCCATGTGGGACACCAGTGCCCCGACAAGATAAAGGGACAGGCTCATTGTTCAGCGGGTGCGACACCAGTGCTGCCCTCCTGCAATGAAAGGCCGAAAAATATCCTGTGACAGCATCCATGACTTGAGATGTACAGAGCACAACGCAGAAAAGAAAAACAATTCATACTACAACTTATGTGGTACAATTTGTTGTTTGACACTTAACTGCAAGAATGAAATGCGAAACAAGTGATGCCATACCTGTGCTGTTTCTTGACATGCACGGAAAATACTGGAGTAGCTCAACGTGATCGACAACAGTCATATTGCGTGACACACAATTTTCAAATCAATAATGTATACTTCCACCCATATTAAATTTGCGCCAGCTTAATCATGCCAGTACAATGCGCTGGTTAACCTCGCAAATAAATGACAATAGTTGCACACTAACCTGGACACCTGAAAAAAAGACAGCTGTCAACAACTGAACCCCAGCACGTCTCATGTTCACATAATGGCATTTCTAAGGAGGTTACAATTAAGTAATGAGAGCTGATAGTCAATTAAACCAGCACAAGATTTTTTTTCTTCAAAAGATTAGCACACAAGGAGATGAGGTGCTAGGTCTAATTAACATATTCTAAACTCCTACTTAGCGTAACTCTACTGTGCACTAGTGTCAGTCTCGTGCGTCGCGTTTTATTGATACGTCCAGGTTGCCTCTCTAATCTCTCTAATCTCAAGAAAAGGGCCGGAGCCCAAGATAAGGTAGAGTGTGGCACAACCAGAGTGTTCGCTGCGTAATTTTCGCTTGGATATAGCAGAACACGCAAACGTGAGTAGTCGATGTCGTCACAAGAATCACCAAAGATAGCGACAATTCACTGTCACTGCCCACCTACGGCCTCGACAGTAGCGTGCTTGACTAGCTCCTGTGGACGCTGCAGGTGGCCACAGCAAAGTCCTCTGCAGGTTATTTAGTACACAAAGTCCTGTCATGTGACGGTTTGCGAACTCAGTGCGTTATTCTGCCCGCATTATAGAGACTGCTTACACACCTGTTGCGTGGATGCCCTGCTTCTTCTCAGAGTCTGTTTCTTCACTTGGGTTTACCGTTGTCCCAACACTCGTGGTCGGACATGCGACTGGCGGTTATACTTGGGGCACACTCTTCTACGCGTCAATTTTAGCTTCTTTCGGGGAGTTGTTAGTAGTACGACGAAGAGGCTTCCCTCTCGTGGAACCACTCGCCCCTTGTCACCTTCGTTGAACGACATCGCTGTAGGGCTCTGAAGAAAGAGGAAGGGTGAAGATGCTCGTTCTAGGTGGTGACAGCGATGCAGATAAGCGGTGAGACAAGGTGAGACGGCGAAGAACGGGCGAGACGCAGAGATGAACGACAGCACCGAGCTACAGCTGTCTCTACGACGCAGAAGCTGGCGAACCGGGCGAACGGCCGCCACCGTTGCCAGACTGGAGAACGCTTGTGGCTGTTTGTCCGAAAACCGGCTACAACAAATAAAACATGCGCGCTGCGAAGCAGAAATCTTGCAGACTCCCAATTCAATGTTAGGAAAATGTGTCCCTTCAAATAAAATGAACTAATATGTTCATATTTCACACCACAATATTGTTTTCAACTTCGTTTCAACACGAGGCGGCAATATTGTTTTTAACTTCAACCCGAGGCGGCACATGGAACCTAATCGGAACCGGCATGATAAGCCCACATCGACATCGTACCGGCGGGCCGCTGCCCTCAGGCGATGTGATGTGTTGTGGTGGTAAGTGATTACCGCGAACTTTTAGATGCGGGAGCATCTCTTGCTCGGGTCTATGTCCCGCGGCGTCGAGTGTCGGCGTCGTAGTCCGCACTCACACTACGCATGCGCAACTCTCCTCCTTCCCTCTCTCCAACAGCTGCGCGTTACTCTCTCCGCTCTCTCTCTCTACCAGCTGCGTGCACCTCGCGTGCGTTCGCTCCTACTCACACCGCGCGCGCATGCGCAACTCTCCTCCTCTAGTCTCCTCTCCTTCAAGTGTGAATATAAGCAGCGGTAGCGCGCTGCGCCAACAGCTGCGCGCGTTCTCTGCGATCCCCGGAGGAGTGAAAGGAGGATAGTTTTGGGCGCGCGGGTCGCAGCGCCACGCCAGGGTTTTCCAGTGGGGTGGGCTTTCCCCGCAACTCTGCGGCTGTCGTCTGCTAGCGTTTCTCGGCCGCTCGCGTCCGCCGCAGCCGAAATCCGGCCGGCCAAAAGAAATCAGTCAAGAAGGGAATAAATTAATTACGATCCGCGATGCTCCGCATCACCCCATGGTTCCCCTCAAGAAGATGGTGTAATTTTTTTTTTGGTCGAGGCGGTCTGGCGCAATTGGGGTGAAGCTCGAAGATCAGAGTTTTTTTTTTTTTTTTGCATTCGCTGCTGTGGTTGTCAGCAGCGGTCCAAGAAGC
>JAZHYW010015547.1:0-38128 GCA_037355805.1 Ixodes ricinus
GTGGTAATGTGCGTGCGTGTGTATGTTTTTTTACTTAGTTCCTCGCGGTCTAACTCGTCGCCAATTTTGCCAATAACTGTACACTAAGTTGTACGAGGGGTGATCTAAAAGTTCCGGGACTGATTTTGTTGCGTAAAATGTAAGAGCAGTACAGTGATGCGAGCTCAGCAGTCAAAGGAAAGAACCTTCGTGTCTCATTATACCAAAGGGCGTCGTTCTGTGAACATTTGGAGCTGCGCTACACTAGTTTGTTTGACCACATGCACGAGCATGATGGCGATCTTTCCATAGACTGCAAACCAAAGCGAGAACGAACATCGATTTTACGTCAAACTTGGCAAATCTAAAACAGAGACCTCTGAAATGATTTAGAAGACTTATGTCAAAAAGCAGTGAAGGGTGCGAGGTGTTTTAACTGGCACTCGCGCTTCAGGAACGGCAGAACATCGCTGAAAGACGGAAGAGCGGTAGGGCGACTTTATCCGCCCTCTCCTTGACTTCAGTGACGTTCGGCCATTCTTGAGGCGCGAGTGCCACTCAGAACACCTCGCACACCTCACTGCTTTTTGACATAAGTCTTCTAAATCATTTCAGAGGTCTCTGTTTTAGATTTGCCGAGTTTGACGTAAAATCGATGTTCGTTCTCTCTTTGGTTTGCAGTCTATGGAAAGATCGCCATCATGCTCGTGCATGTGGTCAAACAAACTAGTGTAGCGCAGCTCCAAATGTTCACAGAACGACGCCCTTTGGTATAATGAGACACGAAGGTTCTTTCCTTTGACTGCTGCGCTCGCATCACTGTACTGCTCTTACATTTTACGCAACAAAATCAGTCCCGGAACTTTTTGATCACCCCTCGTATTATGGGACTAACATTTGTATGTTGTAAACGTTCAACATTTTTTTCTTTGCTTTGCATTATGCAACTCTTTTTTTGCCATAATGCTGGGACTGGTTTTACAATCCCTAGCTGGTTTTGACCAGTCCTACATTAACAGTGCCGCATCCGCATTCCTTAATGAATATATTATTATTAAATAATAATATTAATATTTAATGGCGAGCGTACATGCAGCAAGTTCAGTGTTCGGGACTGGACAAGGCCAGCAAGGACTTGAAGGACCAGACCACGACCGGCTTTATAGGGGCGACCTGCCTCACTCCGCGTGTCCCTATGGGAGCGCGCGGGCCAAGAAATATCACGTGAACGGCTTGGAGGGACCGAGTGTTTCGCTAGGCGCCGCCCTAGCTCAACACCAAAAGCGCGGCGGCCGCTATGGAAGGCAATGGGAGCGTGTTGAAATAACGTTGGTTTCGGATGATTTCTGTCGCATTTAATAGGCAGGCGCTAATGCTAGCACATAGTGTGCATAGAATAGGGTAAAATGAGTCACTATATCATAGCTTTCTCGAGCAGAATAGTTAGTATTGTGCACGTATTGTGAGCTAAGCATCAGTAGGGTGTACGAGTGTACAGGATGGTGCATCCAGTCCGCCTGCTGGAGCCCACTCCCGTGATCGGAATAAAAAATCGGCCATATTTTGCACTTTTTTCGCATAATGGATATACGAGAAGGAGAGGTGCACTATTGTCTATAGATTTATACATGATACAAGAATAATATCAATCAAATCTCGTACATTGGTTTATATTGTGAAGGCTGTTCAACGCCGGTCTCCACTTCGGAGTTAGTTGTTAAATTGGTGAGTGCGCTATCTCCTTTGACCGCTTTTTTTCGTTTCAGTACTACTTTTTGCGAAGAATGATCAACTATTCCACGATTTAAAATGCTAACGAGACACTTCATCAATAAATACGCCAAAATGTGTTTCTTTATTACACGTGCCCCACCCCTGCCCGTTTCAATCTGGATGAGCATCGTACCGGCGTGCGGTCGTGTATCACTACTGCGTGAGCATGTTAAAGACCCCAGGCTAGCAGTCTTACTGCACTGGCGAAATTGCTCATCTACAGCGCAGAGACAAGTCGCCCCACTGTATGGCAGACTAACATCGCGCCGTATAAACATTCAAACAAACAATTATTTTTTATTATTTTTAGTTTATTACACGTGGTAATGGGATGTTTGCAGCCTGCATTTGGTGTATTCAACGTTGCTGTTGCTTGCCATCAAGTATTATAATTTTAACACTTTACGGGATTTTGGCTTGGCGTTCAGCAGCTTCCTCTTGGCGTGAGACTCGGTAATCCCGTTTGTGAAATTGGCCAAAAATGGCCTCATGAACTTCCGTAGAAGAAGATTGACGAGGTTCGTCTTGTGGGACACCGTTTTGTCAATGCTGCACTCAAACAGCGGGTTCTTGAGGACTGAAGGAAGCACCCGGCTCGAAAACCTTTTTAATGGTTGCGGACCCCTCACAAGCGCCGGAGCTATACACTGGAGGCAGCGTTCTCTAAGTGGCTGACGAACCCCACAAATGCCAAAGTGGGGTACGACAACCCTCCCCTGTCAATGCCCGCTATCAGGGCAGTAGTTGTGGAGTGCGAGGTAGGAGCGCGCAACTTCAGGAGGCAGCCGTCGCAATCAATCCCATCCTGGATGGCTCTTACAAGGTCGAAGCCGGCTATCATAGCTAGGGTGCTGGCTCGAAGGTTCTGTTGGGGAGGGCCTGAAAAAAGTAAGGAGAGTATAGAGAGTGACATGCTCACTCTAGGCTATATAATAGTCCAAGCATTTGTTTGTAAACAGTGAATTTGTGTATATATCATACTTGGGTAGCATTCCAAGGCGCCAAGGTGAGGGCGCAAGAGCGTGTCGAGGTCGTTGACAGCAGTGGCCTGCTTCACGTGTAGAGGAGGGAATTGCGACGCCTCCCCCAGCGAGCCCATCACGCTTCCAACATTTCCACTGTCTGACGAGTGAATGATGCCTGTAACCAGCACCTTCTGCAAAGCTGACAGTGCCGCATGGGCGTCTGTTTGATCATTAGACCCATTTAGCTGTCTTAGGGTTGAAAGAGTGATTCAACATCATCAATCGAATACTTTGCTGTTAGCACGAAGTGAAGCCCCGTGTTCAGAAGCTGGAAGCTGCGCTGACTTGTTTCCGCTCGACTGCAAGAGTCTTTTCCTGTTTGTAGTATTAATACAGTAAAGGATATGCTCTACCACCAGAAATGAGGACCGAATTACGTCAGTGCAAGCTATGTAGTGTACCTCTCGTCATCTGTGCTATAATAAGGCATCCTCATGGCATCTCTGCTGGTCAGGGACAAGGTCGTGCTCTTGATGTTGTGCAGCATGAACCACTGGTGCACCAACTCCATGAACTCCACGGTAGGAAGGCAGTTCTGAAACCCAGAAGCTCCCAGTCGACTTCCATGCAGCTGTAGAAATCTGAGGACTGATAAGACCTAGGAAAAAAGAATGACCATCTGCGTAAACTTCAACCAGCTTAATGTCATTATTCTCGCTTTCCTTACATATGGTGAGAAGATCGCGACGGCTCTGCTGACATTCATTTTCTCGAAATTGCTCGGCCAAAGGTGCTTTTTTTGTGAGGCCGCGCACGAGCTTGAAGGCGCCCTGCTGTTCTTGAATCTTATACAGCACCCTGCGAAAAGGTAAAGCAATAACAAAAGAAAAGAAAATCAGGGGTGTGACCGCTGCGACCATTGCGCCATTTCGATAGAAACACGTATGGTTTCTGTGCCAAACACGTGAAATTGACCGACATTGCGCCAACCTGCTCTTATGTAGCTCGGCGACTACGAAAGAGTGCGCTGGCGATAGTTTATTACTGGGAGGGGAGAGGTCGATGTCTCTGTTAGTAAACATATTGGTATTTATTCTGCTAAGCGTGTAAACCCTTTCATAAAAATAAATGCTTGGTGCATTTATTTTTATGCACCCAGCATTTACCCCAACATTCCGCCATCCAGCATTCCCCAACATTCCCCAACAGTGTCGCTGAGCGACACTGTTGGGGTGAACATGACGTCGGCGACTAGTTTTGTTCTGTCCCACCCCTGTAAAAACTGCTAAGACACCCGAGTGTTTTATCTCAATTCAATTCAATTCAATGTTTATTTACCATTTTTTTACAATGGCGGGGCTGGGAAAAAAGCTGCATGGACAGCTTGACGAGTTCCCAGCACCACAAAAGTTTCAGCAGCAGCGGCAATGCGAGTTCACACACAGTGTATACATATTAAAAGGAAGAAAAAAAAAAAAGAAAAGATAAAAAGTTATACAATATTAGTTAATGCAGAGAAAAGTGGATTTAAAAACCACAAACAAGCAACAAAGCAAGTACAATACAAATGCAACTCAAGTATAACCATATCAATCGCAACACAAAAAATAAGACCGTAATTCTCTGGGTGAAAGAGTAGTTATGTCTATGTGCTTTAGGGTTAGCATATTTAGCAACTTCGGGAGAGTTATTTTGATTCTCTGAAGACCATAGTTGGAGCGGGAGTTTTCAATGAACCAGGGTTCAGAACTACGAGTTGGATAAATTGAGCTTTTTTCCTTCAGTGACGCTAGAGAAATAAAACAGTCTCTATTTTTACTGCATTCTATTTTATATTTCATGCATAACTTAAAGTTGTAGAGTTTGAAGATTTTCATGACATTCAGATTGCGAAAAAGGGGTTCTGTATGAAAGTCATAGCCGACATTGCAAATTATTCTTAAAGCTTTTTTTGCAAGAGATGTATTTTTTGGAGGTTCAATCCTGTGGTCGTCCCCCAAATCAAATGACAATAGTTTAGATGGGAACAAAATAATGACTGGTACAGAAGTAGTTTAACACTGAATGGAAGAATATAAGAATGCCGATACATTAAACCTACCACGTGACTTAGTTTTGATGTGATGTGGTCAACGTGAGCGTCCCAAGACATATGTTCGGAAAAATACACCCCTAGTGTTTTAAATGATCTAACAACCTCAATCGGTGAAGAGTACATTATGATATTGGTCGGAATTTCAACAAATTTGTTTTTAGGTTTAAAGCAAATAGCCTTTGTCTTAGCTGTGTTGATTTTTAGCAAGTTTGCGTTTGCCCATGATTCTAGCTCTGCTAGTACGTTATTCGCAATATCAGCTATTTCATCCCCAGTCCGAGCAGATACAAAGACACTGGTGTCGTCCGCATAGATACAAAATTTTGCCTGTTTGTTTATATTGACTAAATCATTGATATATATATTAAACAAGAACGGTCCTAAAATGCTTCCTTGAGGCACTCCTGAAGTTAGATTCTTTACATCTGACGAATAACCGTTAACGTGGACGTACTGCTTCCGGTGGCATAAGTAGCTCTTTAGTAATGTTAAAGCCTGTCCTCTGATACCATATGTCTCGAGCTTTTGAAAGAGTAGTTTATGGTTTAGGTAATCGAATGCTTTTGTAAAATCTACATAAATACCGAGGACAATATTTTTCTTTTCAAAGTTGTCCAGTATAAACTCTTTTTGGTCGAGTAAAGCTAACTCTGTGGAACGATTTTTTCGGAACCCATATTGTGATGCAGTTAAAATGTTATATTTTTCTGAAAAGCTTACAAGACGATCGTGCAAAATGCTTTCAAGGCCCTTTGAAAACACTGAAAGTATAGAAATCGGTCTATAATTTCCGAGCTCGTTTTTGTTGCCTTTTTTATATAGAACTGTCACTTTAGCAATCTGCATCCTCGGGGGAAAATCGCAGTTTCTAAACAAAGGTTAAAGATATGAACTAGGCAAGGGCTAATTACTTCAATAACATGCTTAACTGGCCTAATTTGAATTCCTTCATTATCACAGCTGCTGCTGTTGTTTGCTTTAAGAAATACGGATATTACTTCGGCCTGGGTAACCGGATTCAAGTAGACTGTGTTTTCATTTTTATTTGCAATGTATCTATAGATATTGGTGTCATGGCGATTATCCACTAAGTTAACAAAAAAATTGTTGAAAGCATTTGCAAGAGTTCGACCAGATAACTCCATTCCGTTCACATAGAGTTTCTCAATGGCGTTAGTCGAACGCTGTGGATTTAGTACCGAATTAAGCTTTCTCCACATTATATCTGTACGGCCAGTCCCCGTATTAAATAAATTAAAGTAATAGCGTTTTCTAGCATTCCTAATCTCTTTATTCAGGTTGTTTCTATATGATTTAAAAATCCTTAGCTTATCTGGGTTCCTTGTCTTTACAAATTTTTTATAAAGGGAATTTTTTATTCTAATTTTTCCAAGCAACTCTGTGGTCATCCAAGGTTTTCGAGATTTTTTGTTGCCTCTAATAGATTTGTAAGGAAAATATTTTTCGTACAGTGGTCTAAATTTATCGATGAATATATCAAAAGCTTTCTCTGGGCTGGTTTCATTGGTTACTTCACTCCAGTCAGTGTTGTTTAACTCAGCATGAAATCTGTCTAAGCGATCACTCGTTATAAGCTGAAACCTAGCTCCCTTTTGCGGTGCTTGTTTTGACATGCAGTTATGAATACATATAAATGTGGCAAGGTGATCACTGATATCACAAATGACTACACCAGATTTTACGACAGATAAATCAAAGTTTGTTATAAATAGGTCTATTAATGATTCAGACCTCTCAGTGATTCGTGTTGGTGTATTAATTACATTTGAACAACCATTTGCTTGAATTAAAAGTTCCAGTTGTCTTTTCGAAGAACTTTCAGTTAACATGTTGATATTAAAATCCCCGCCCAAAATGATACTATACCTATTTGTTCTTATGAACTCAAAAAGTTCCTCCAGAAATTTAAAAAAATTCAGGATATTACCGTCAGGTGGGCGGTAAACAACAGAGACAATATTTTTGTTAACCCTCAATGACAATACCTCGTAGTCATCTGTTACAGTCGAAAAGTCACTGAGTAATTCACAGACAGCTCCCCTGGTTGCCAAGATTGCAACGCCGCCACCGCGTTTAGCAGTACGGTTTAAAAAATACGTGTGATATAAAGATAGCCGAAGAACTTCACTTTCATCAGAGTACCACGTCTCAGTGAGCATTATAATGTTAAAAGAAACATTCAACTGATCAAAAAAAACTTCAAGGTCAGAAGATTTGTTTCGTGCAGATTGCGCGTTAAGATGAATACATTTTAAAGACACATCCCGATCATCATCAATATGACGTGATAATTCACGTGGCAGAAAAAACATGCGATCTGCCATTTTAGGATAACAACATAAGAAACGCCGTGTTTTACAAGTGGTCTAGTTTACCCCAATCCTCTGTAGGTCGTCTTCGTCCTTCACAACGATAGCTCTGTCACCCGTTTTTTTGCGGACCAAAATGCTTCCGTTGTGATGCCATACGTAAGCATATTGTTTGTCATTTGCCCAATCTTTCGCGGTTTGAAGCAGAGCTCACCTCAAGAAGTCTGAGAGAATGAGTGTCCCATTGTTTTTGAAAATTCTTTTTACTCCAAGAACTGAGACCTGATGTTCTTGAGGATATGACAATAATCGAACGAAAGGTACAGTTGCCGAGCTGGATCGAGAGGATGGCTAGAAAAAATATTATTCACAGCCATTAGCCCAGTTCACTTTAGGGTGAACACGTTCCCTAGGAAAAAAACAAACAAACAACTTATATGAACGTGTCCTATAGACCTAACAGTTGGTAAACCATATAGGAAATATATAAGAATATCGCATTTCTTATGACTTACGGGTTTTTATCTATTTATTTGACACGTTCTTATAAGTTCATTTAAACTTTTTTCACTAGGGTTGGCCAGAAAGCAGTGCTCATAGTAACGAAACATTAACAGTAGAGGATTTCATAACTAGCATTAACTATAAATGGTTGTACTTACGTGACAAGAGGCTGTATACGGCCTCCAGACAAGTTTGCGAAGAACTTGCAATTGGAATTGTGGTTGTCCCCAACGAGCCGCACAACTTGAAATCCTGCTTCCTCTACAGAGCGCATTACCTTAAGTGCGAGCAACTGAAGCTGCTCTCCTGTCAGGCCCTTTGTGAAAAAGTACCCAACTGGAAGCCTGCAGAGAAAATAGTAGTAATTTGTATAAAAGCTTCCAGATTCCACTGACCCCTTCGGATAGCAATAGAGATACTTATGTTAATGTGGATTGGTGCCATGTACCTGTAGTGTGTGGAGAGTCCTACAAACACAAAGCAAAGAAGATGAGTAGCCAATTGACCTTCCAGGCCGAAGTCGGCTTCCGCACCCCCTAGGTCGACAAAGCCATGAACAGAATCAGACTGCTTTTGGTAGATGGTGGCTTGTTTCAAAGACATTTCATCCATGACCAGGGAGCCACAGCGTGCCTATATAAATTAGCATTAAGATATCACTAATGTTCCTTAATAGCCCATCAAAGTATTTTACCTGTTCAGAATGCATTTTCGCTTCCATATTCAACCGCTGCTTGATCAGCGAGGACACCACCTGCCCAGTGCAGGCACCGATGTATCGCTTCAGTGTCGACCGGCTGGGTAGTGAAAGTATGCCCGTTTCTCGGAGCAGGCGGTAGCCAGAAGGAGATTTTGCATGCCAAAGCACACAGTTGCGTATTGTTTCTTCACGCCAGCGGCCTTTAGGAGTGCCCAAAAATGCGAGCTGTTCTTGAATGAAGAGCGCTTTTGCGTTATTTTCTTCCACTTTTTCCTAGAATGGAATAAAATTTTGTAAAGACAACTTTCCGATGAATATATGATTACTTAGGTCAACCTGATCGCTATAAGTACCTGCAGGAGTCTGACATTCGCTTTCCTCATCACTGCCTCAGTTTTTTTTACTTGCTGTCGGAGCGTAGAAACCTCGTCCTGCAACTTGTCTTGCTTTTTCTGGAGCCTTTGGCATTTCCTTGACAGAGTTTTTACTTGCTTGATAAGCTTTGTCATATTTGGTAGTGAAAGTCTTGTCTGTATTCCATGTGCTCTGGTAATTCTCGACAGTTCGGATTCAGGCCTGGAGACAACTGGTAAGGAAGATCGACGTGCAGGATCTGAAGCAGCTGGCAGCAACAAGGGGGCAAAGGAGCGTTCTTGCGACAGCTGCAATGAGGAATCCTGGAGAGGCTCCGGTGAAGGCTCAAACGATGCTTCCAGGGAGGGTGCCCTTGTAGGTTCAGAGCTGTCGGCTTCTTGAACAGGCTCAAGGCTGCCAGGTTCTTTAGTTGGCCCAGGACAGTCAGCTACTGGCACACCTTGCAACGGTTCCGTGACGATCCCCATAGAATTTCTCTGATTCAGGGAGCTGTCAGCCGCAAAGGTATCCAGTCTGAAAAATGAACAGTCAATATTGATTTTTAGTTCAATAAGATAGCCGATATGAGAAGGAGTAATTATTAGCCATCAAATTCAAATTATATATTGCTCTGAACATCCGAAAAGTATTGTAACAAAGCGAAGTTGGGATATATATAAAAGACTCACTTGCCTCTTTTTCTTGGCGCCGATAGACTGGCTAGCTGTAGACGGACCAGGTTTACGTTTCAACGGCCGTCGTTCCTTTCTCGGTGCTGGCTGCATGTAACTCGGATAGCCAGGGAAAATGGAGGGCACAGCATCTGGCTTCAATCTTCTTAGTTTGACGCCGTCCTTGTAGTCGTCTTTTTTTAAATGAAGGCCGCAAACTTTGCTTCGGTCGCTTGGACACCATGGCTGCTTCCCTGGACCTGTAAATTTGTGCCCATTTGTATACCAAATACATTTTGAAAACATTCAGCTAAAGAGTATATGTTAGTCAAATTCTTGTAGCTCACCTTCTGCTTGGCGAGATATATTCTTCAGCCATAGGCACCGCACTTCAGTAACGGGAAACTCGTGAAAAGGGATTCCTGTCGATGTTCGCTGGCGTGTCCCGCACAGCGGCACACAGCAGTTTACCATTGCTACTGCGTGTAGCGGCCAGGTAAATTATAACACTTTACATCAGTGCTTCTATACTAAGTGTACAGTTATGTAGATACCGTAGCTCCACGCACGCGGGCGTTTTTCTCTGAGGAGTGGCTTATGTTCGATTTAGTGCTAACGTGATTACTCCTCCACGTGAAGCAGACAGGGGGAGCACGTGGGGGAGAGTCCATCAAAGCAAAAAACAGCCGTTATCATCTGCGACCTTGTAGCGAACAACTGGGCCGGCTTGCTCGAAGCAGCGTCGTGGTCTCAACTGAGACTGTTTCAAGAAAGCGCTGTCAAAGGTAGCGCTCAATCACGCGCTCAATCTTAAATCGCGTCTCGACGCGCTCGCGCGTTCCAACCTTGACAGTGCTTTCTGAAGTCGGTCTCAGCTGAGGCGCTGTTTCGAGCAAGCCGGACCAGGAAAGGCAAACTCATTGGCAATAAGCAGTAACAACAAAAAAACCAAAGCGTTGTATAAAAAATGCTGAGTTATTTTTATTTGTTTCTGCCATCTCGCCCTATCACGAGCTATCACCGATCTTAAATGTTTTCCGAAATTCTCTCCTTTCAATGAGACCACAGTGGCAAACACACAGATGATAACGGCGGTTTCTTTCCGTTGATGGGCGCCCGCCTGTCTGCTTCATGGACGAGTCCTGACGTCAGCATTAATTCGAACCTAAGCCACCAGTCAAACAATCCTCAGAAAAAAAACAAAAAACGCCCACTTGCGTGGAGCTATTTAATACCTGCATGACTGTACACTTTCAACCGTGAGGCGAAGGTTCAGGGAAAGTGATTATCTACATCACAGTTTGTTTGTTTGCTTGTTTGTTTATTGGTCTCAACCCAGGAGGGTAATGCAACTGTGAGCGGGCATTAGCCCATACCAAGAGGTCCACAGTGCCTCTATGTCAGAAAAAGAAAAGAAAAATAATAAATAACTAAAGCCGGTACATAAATGAAGAGTGTCCGTGAGTTGTGAGAGAACACAAATCGAGTTAGATGCTCCGCAGGTGGGCCGTGACGCTCTTGGTGAATGTTCGAAGTGAGACACTGTCGATTGGTGGTGAACTGGTGACTGGCGTGGGGGGCGGGGGGGGGGGTACCTTCAAAGTTGCACTGCACGGGGTGCGAAGGAGTTCTAGTGACGAAGCGTACGGGTTAAAAGGGGCTGCAGTCCACCAGTGCGAGTACGCCGCAGGGAGGAGGCAAAAGGAAGCGAGGAGTCCGGTAGCAGAAAAGTGGCTAGGAGCCGCGTGGTCGCTACTTGACGTCGATGTTGAAGCGGGTCCCTGCCGACTGAACGGAGGAGGTGCAGTGCTCGATAGGATGGTGTTCGGGGGCCAAGTTGGCGCCTCATAATAAGGTAGGAAGCGCGACGTTGCACCGACTCGAGGAGGCAACAAGTTGCCTGGTTGCCGAATCCCACACCGAGCAGCAAAACTCCAGGATGGGCAACACCAGTGCTGTGAACAGCAATCTGGGCACATCGGGACTGGCTCTTCTTGTGGACCGAATGACGAAGCCAAGGAGTCACCTTTCCCCGGACACGACGTTTTGGACATAGTGATGGAAATCGAAATGCTGGTCGATGATGACACCTAGGAGGTGGATATGCGTTGTTCTTGGGATCTCCACTCGGTTCAGGAAAAGTGTTGGAGGGGTCGAAGGTTGGCGCGAGGCAGTGATGTGCATGGTAGCGCATTTGGTTTAAGTTTAGGGGAAGTTTGTTATCTTTTGACCAGAGAAGAATGCGATCTAGATCAGCTTGTAGCTCTTTACCGAACGTACAATCGCAATAACGACGAGAAAAGTCCTTAAAATACAGCCGATTATCCTCAAAACGTCGCCGGTCGTGGAGCGGACACAGACAGATACACACGCGAAAGCGTCTGCTAGTGTGTTAAGCTACAGCGCCAGAAAACGCGGTGGCGGTTCAGCGAACTAGAGAAAGTACTAAATAAGCAAAAGCAAATGCGGCGCGCTCGCGCTGCCTCGGGTGACCTGGTCGCCCCTATAAAGCCGGTCATGAACCAGACCAAGCATTCAGGGGTTGCAGAGTAGACATTAGCACAAAAGCACGTGCATGCACAAAACACGCACGTATGGACGCACACAAACACACACGCAGGCACACACACTCGCACATAATCATGTCTCGAATGTGTGAAGGAAAAGAAAGTGGTACAGAACGCGGAATCCGCTCGAGCGTTGGCCACACAGGCACGAGAACCAACAGGCTCGAGCGGATTCCGCGTTCTGTACCACTCTCTTTTCCTCGTTCGTTAATACATGAGTTGTGAGTGTGCACTTGTCTGTCGTCTACGTTAGGGTGCCTACATGTCTGTCTGTTTCAGGGTGAAGACATCCATTGTTGCACTGAATCTGCCAGTGCGTGACGCTCTCGCGCACTCGGTGCGTGACTTGGGCGCTAAAATGGCGTCTATGCATTAGCCAAAGCTATGCGCTCGAGCTGAGTGACACCGAATTGCGCGCACTTCAAAATGCATAAAAGAACGATTGGGCGTAAATATGGCTGAGATGTCACCACTCAAGCAAAAGCGCGCGTGTGTATGAAGGCACTCTAGTCTACGTGTTCCTCTTCTTTGTCCTTGTCCTTGTGTGCGCAACTGTAATTATGTTCAATATCTACCAACTCGGTCAACTGTCTACTCTACTCCGAAGAAAATGAATTAGGAAACGGGCTCTCGTGCGACCAACAGATGTTTGGGTAATCAAAATCACCTAGAAGAAATATTGGACTGGTTGGAAATCTTGTTGATAACCATATTGATAGCATCATGAAGTTCGTTTACAAAACTAGAGGTACTATCACGATCAGTATGAGTGCGAACACCGCTCCGCGTGGCCCGCGGTACTCTCAGTAGTCCCCTGTCGATTGCACTTTGAAGTATAAGTGCACCTTGCGGTCGAGACATATCTTCTCTAGCGACCGCCGCACCACTCTGCACTTCCGGGTCGTCTGCTAGCGAAAAACGGCCGGCGAAACCGCGAAACTGTTCAGCAATGACGAAGAGCATTTTTCGCGAGCAATATGCGCCAGCAAAATAACTTGTATAGATATTTTTAGGGTCATCGTTTTGATTAGGAAGTTTTAGTAGATTATTCCCATGAAGTCTCCGATAACAATACCCGATACTTCGCCGACGCCCTTAAGCATGCATCATATTGTTTTCGGAGGTATCAAAACAATCAACAAAGACTGCCTATTATTTACTTCAAATGAGTTTTGCGAGAGCAAAGGACCACCAATGCGCACAGGCAAGAAGTTAGCGCGGTGCGAGCGTGGGTGATACTCTTCATCATGGAAAACATCGGGCAAAAAACGACGAGGACGTCCCGTGTGTTTCTTCTACGTCATCGTCGTTTCCTTTGTGTTGTTTTTCATGATAAAGGGTATCACCCACGCTCGCACCGCGCTAACTTCTTGCCTGCGCGCATCGGTGGTCCTTTGCTCTCGCAAAACTCACGCGAAGAAATAATAGGCAGTCTTAGTTCATTGTTTTGAGACCCCCGATAACAATATGATGCATGCTTAAAGGCGTCGGCGAAGTATCGGGTATTGTTATCGGAGTCATAAGAATAATCTGCTAAAATTTCCTAATAAAAATATGACCCTAAAAATATTTATACAAGTTATTTTTGCTGGCTCACATTGCTAGCGAAAAATGCGCTTCGTCATTGGTGAACAGTTTCGAGGTTTCGCCGACCGTTTTTCGCTAGCAGACGACCCGGAAGTGCAGAGTGGTGCGGCGATCGCTAGAGACGATATGTCTCGACCGCAAGGTGCACTTACACTTCAGAGAGCAATCGCTAGGGGGCACTGATAGTACCGCGGGCCACGCGGAGCGGTGTTCGCGCTCATATTGATCGTGATAGTACACTTCGGCGGATGATAGCAAACACAAAGAATAACTTTTTTATAATTTACCTCAAAACAAACGCAGAGAAACTCAATATTTACACCAAGTTCACACAATAGGAAACAATATAGTCAGCTACTGCAATTAGTACACCACCTCCAGATCTAAACTGCCTATCGGAACTAAACACGTTAAACCGCTTTTGACAATCGAATATTTCACTGTTCCGTATTGTAGCAGAAAGCCACGTCTCGGTGAGTACCAGAACGTCAGCCAATGACGAGTCAAGGACAGCGCACAACTCATCTCATCTTTTTTAGCACGCTACTTATGTTAGTAAAAAAAGATAAACATATTTTCAGAAGAATGACAATGATCGTTTCTCGGCTGCTATGACGGAGGGGGTTCACTCGCTGACTCAGCAAGGGCGCCAGTGGCTGTATCGGCAAGACTCATCTCAGAAAGAGCCTTGAGCTCGCGCACACTATCGGTTTCGGAGCAGTAAACATAAACCTTCTTATCAAAATGAAGCTTGTTATACCGTAATCTGAAGTTCATTTCAGGATTTATTGCCTTCGCAAATTCGATTAATTTCTTTCGATCCTGACACTGTAGCTGGTGGAAAATCCTCATTAATAGAAACGCCACTGCCCTTTGTCTTTGTTCTCAACTGACAAGATGCTCTTTCTAGGTTTCAAATTCGCAAACTTTACAATAATTGGCCGGCACTTGTTCCTCCAAAACATGCCTATCCTGTGCGCTCGAGCTAGCGGCGTCATCTTTGACCTGCATATTCATTACCCGCAAAAGTACCGCTCTAACCTTCTCCTCAGACTGACTCAACGTTTCTGACGGAACGTCCTCAATTCCATAGAAAATTAAATTATCACGTCTAGACCGGTCCTCTACCTCGTCCATGCGCTCACGCAGGAGAAAATTCTCTTTCCTGGCGTCATCAGCAATGCACTGTGCAGCATGCAGTGTGCTTCTGGCATTAGCTAAACTTTGCAGCCTCTTCTCTACGCCTGTGAGCCTATCGTCGACTGAGGTAAGTCTATTTTCCATCAGTTTTTGTTTCTTAATTTCACTTACAGAACTCATTAGCATTTCCTGCCCAGATTCAAAGCGTTACAGTCCACTCGTTAACATCCTGCAGAGGCTTCAACATTTCATTAAACTATTTGAACTGTGCCTCTGACATAGATCCCGGATTAAGTTCTATATCGCCGCTCAGAATTAGTATTAACGTACTGTACACAATGCATCTAAACAGTCAGTCCCCCAACAACACAATGCACCTAGGCGAGGCAGCACTACCAGGCATCGATAATTGCTTGTAAACTCAAAAGAAGACCGCCGTTTACCAACCTGTAGAAGGAAGAGCACGGGATTAGATGGCTGCCATATCGTTGCGTAGCTGCCTCGCCTGCTGACGAAACACGCGCCAAACGGGGGGGGGCGTCCTGCGGATGGATGGATGGATGGATGGCAATGGCCATACCCTTTGTAACGGGCGGCAGCTTGCGCCGCCTAGGCTGACATTTCGTCATCCTTTTTTTTAAATCTTGTATGAGTTTTGTTATAGCAGATTTCCCCCTTCCCCCTTTTAAAGTGATCCCATTGCTTATTTTTATCTGTATTTTTTGTTTCTATTTGTCCCTAGATCTCTTCCACCAATCTTCCAATCTCCTCATAGTTACCTGCAATTCTTTCCTATCCATTCGTCCATCCATGTCCGGAAAACCCAGTGCCCCGTCCAAATCCCCTCCCCTCCCCTATAGTGTGGGACGAAGCCCCGTGCACCTTAAAATTACATGTTCTATAGTGTCCCCTTTCGCGGTTGCATACGATGCACAGAGTGTCTACTTCCTGAAATTTAGCCCTATAGGCTCCTTGCACTGACGTCACATCGCATACTTTTGAACACCATGTAAAAGGAGGAGAGGGAAGCTGCTTTTGTAAGAATTTTGAGTGACAGGTTAATCTTCTATAATCTTTCTGGGAGGCGAATAGCGACGCCTGTGCAAATCCGGGAGGCACAAAGGATCCTGCTAAGAGGGGAGATCCTTCTTCCCCTTTCTCTGGAGGGCATCGGAAATGACGTCATGTGCAAGAAGCCTATACGTTTTCGTTCTTAGCACCCCGTTCTCGCTTCAAACAGCAAAGAGCTCCCCACTGAATTATCATACAGCTGTTCCTTCTTTATTTCTTGTTTTTGTACCCTGTATATTGTTAAAGCTGATTTCCCCTGCATTCTCTCTTCCCACAATTTCCTCTCAGTTTCCTTTACTCCCTTTTCTACTGATATGCTCTGATCGGCTCCATCTCGTTGAATGTATTTAAATCTCAGCTTGCGGGTTCGGTTTGTCCACTTAGTGTTTAAACTTTTCATATATAGATACTTGTACACTTTCGCTGCCCTCCGTGTATCCTCAATTTCAGCTAGTCTTTGTTCAAATTTTACTTTACTGATCGCTTCTCTACTCTCGAAAGATGCCCAACCCATATCCCCCTGTACTCCCTCATTTGGTGTATTCCCATGTGCCCCCAATGCCAACCTACCCACACTCCTTTGCTGTATCTCTAAACCTGCCTGGATTTCTGACCTCATACACAATACCGCATTCCCAAATGACAGTCCTGGCACCATGACTCCCTTCCATACACCCCTAACGACTTCATATCTATTATAGTTCCATAGTGCCCTGTGTTTCATGATAGCTGAATCTCGTTTCCCCTTCTTTATTACAATATCTTCATGGTCTTTTAGATACTGTCTTCCTTCACTTAACCATACTCCCAGATATTTGTACTTTTCTACGTGTTCTATCAATGTGTCCTGTATCTCCAGGGGTTCCCCCTTCTCGTCGTTGAAAACTATTATACCCGACTTGTCCCTACTAAATTTTAGTCCTAAATTGTCCCCTTCCCTGCTGCAAATCCTAATCAGTTCCTGTATTGTCTCACGACTTTCTGATACGAGTACAATGTCGTCTGCATACATTAACCCTGGCAATACTTGATTTACTTTATGTCCTTCCTCCATGTAAGTTAGGTCAAAACCTAGGTTGCACTGTTCTAACCTTTTTTCCATCTCACTGAGGTATATCATAAAGAGCAGGGGAGACAATGGGCAACCCTGTCTAAGACCTCTTTTTATTGCTGCTGGTCTTGTAGTTTCGGCTTCCCATGTTATAACCACCCTATTCTCCGTATAAACCCGTTCTAGAAACTTAACCATGGTTCCCTCTAGTCCATATCCCTTCAGTTGGTTCCAGAGTTTTTCCTGATTCACATTGTCATATGCCCCTTTGATGTCCAAAAATGCTACCCATAATGGCCTTTGACTTGTCATTGCTATCTCTATGCACTGAGTGATTACGAATAAATTATCATCTAGTCTTCTATCTTTCCTGAAACCGTTTTGAAGCTCCCCCAGAATCTGCTTTCTCTCTGCCCATTCTTCCATTCTTCTTTTTACAATTTGCATAGCTAGTCTGTATATTACTGAAGTTACTGTGATTGGTCGGTATGATTTGATACTGTCTTTGTCTCCCTTGCCCTTATATAATAATCTCATCCTGCTCAATTTCCAGTCACTGGGTACCTCCCCTCCCATAAGTATCTGGTCAATCACCTGCCTTAGTTTCAATTTGCTTGTTTTGCCTAGAACTTTTATGAATCCCATTGGTATGCCGTCTGGACCTGTCGCAGTTCCAGCCGGAACCTTTCCTTCTGCTTTTTCCCATTCCCCAGTGGTCATTTCCTCTTCTTCACTATGATCCTCCTCTTGTGTTGTGTAGACGCTACCATTCCCTACGGCCTGATCTGATTCTAACTCCGAAAATACTGCTTCGATTGTATGTCTAATGTATTCTCTTGCCTCTTCCCCCTCTACCTTGGTCCCTTCCTGTGTGGTTAGTGTCTGCTGGTACCCCTCGGTCTTTTTTCCCTGTGCACTGATGTGTTCCCAGAACCTTTTTGCCGCATTCCTATCCTTCTGGTTTATCTCTATCATCCACTGGACCCCTGCCCTCCCAATTTTGGCCTGTATTAATGCTGATGCCTCCCGCTTACTTTCCTGAAATTCCTCCCATTTCGCTGCTACTTCGGCTAGTGTGGCCCCCTTTTTCTTTGCCCATCTGTGTTCTTTAGATGCCGCTTGGCGTCTCGATATCGCTGCCTTAACCTCTTTATCCCACCAGCTTTTGAGCTTGCGTTTTAGTTTTCTTCCTCCTTGTTTGATTCGATATTTCTCTAACTCTCTTTTGAAAACACTAATTAAGTCTTCATATGTCCATTCTCTTTCCGGTTGCTTGGATACTATGTTGTCGATTCGCTTAGATACCTCCTGTAGTTGTTTATCATTTAAGTTATTCGTCCTCTCTTGTTTTCTATTTTCGCATTTCTGGTTTTACTGTGCCGAATCTGATCTTGATTCTCTTATGGTCGCTCCCCAGACTTTTTGTGCCTTCCTCATCTATTTCCATACCTCCTAATCTGTTGTATATCTTACGCGACATTAAACAGTAGTCAACAGTCGAGTGCGAGTTCTTTTCTTTCCCATGTTATCTTTCCCATGCGAAGATTTGAGTGTTGACGATGACGATTCGGTGCCGCCGAAAGCAGGAGAGCACTCAGCCGGAAAGTTTTGATAATCGAGTGGCAACAATCCTGGCCACCGCGACTGGCATTCCTGATGACCGGAAAAGGCGCCTTCAGGAGAGTCTGGTATCTTGGTAGCACTGTAGAGTCGTTGTAGTCCACAGGTAGGGCATGCCAAGCGAGAATCTGTAGTCGGAAGAGCACGGGATTAGATGGCTGCCACATCGTTGCGTAGCTGCCTCGCCCACTCTGTCTTTTTTGGTTTAGTTTTAATTTTTATCTTTCATCACTTGTTTTTTGTTGTTGTCTTTTTTGTTGAGCAAATTGTGAACACAGTAAGCAGAATAATAAAGATCTGCATTCGGTATACTGGCATTTGTTTACCTTACACTACATTGACACACGATGCTGAGGCTGCAGAAATGGTGGGTGCCGCATCTTCCTTGAGCCTGCTCTTCTCGTACAACCCTTCTTTGAAGCAGTGCAGCCTCGAAGTGTTGCGAGCAAATTACGTAGTGCGCTGCTGGAGCAAAGTTGGCCCGACGCACAAGGAGCCATTTCTGCAGAAGGCTGTCATTTTTCCGAGGAAATCTGGAATATCAAATGAGGAGCTTCGATGCAAGCCATTTATTCGAGCTCAGCGGTAAAATTTGTTAATTTTTCCTATCCAATGAATATGTAGCATAATATTCGATCACTACTTACGTGTGAAATGACAATCTCGAAGCCTTCACTTCGCGGTTCTCGCACCCCGATGCGGCGCATAACCTAGGCATTCTTTGTTTTTTTTTCTTGCGATGTGCAACACTATGTTGACTCGGCTTGAATCACGCGCGGGAATAGTGGATAGCAGACGACAACCGGGCCAGTGTTTTTTTTATTCATTTCTCCGTACTGGAATGCTGCGCGTGATTATTAACGAGAAAAATAGAAAAGGTACGTGAGGCAAAAGCGGGTATTACTTAAATATTTTATATAACAAACAGCCGCGACCGTGCGCTTGGAGCGTCCTGCAATCGTTAAAAATTACGAACGAGAGAATGAAACTATATTTTATTATCTATGCATAAGCAGAAGGAAGACGACAAAAGTTATTAATATTAAAGCAACGACAATCGTATTTATTTCAGAGCACACAACACTCTGTTACTGCTTTAAATATTTTGATAATTCATGTACAGTTTGTTACTAATCCAGTACGAGTTCTTCGTTCCATAACTCCATGCTTCATTTTTGTCGTCCGTTTTGGTTTTTTGATTTGGCATATATTAGCGTTCATTTGGTGTTTTGTCAAGCTGGTTCACTCTTCGTGCTTCATAGCATTGCCTATATGCGTAAATACGTGCCCTATAATAGCGGTCTGCAACGTCAACACGTATTATACATGTGTATTTGGCTATTCTAGCGCAGTGTTCGACGCCATGAATTCTAAAGAAAAACGCTCTGACACATATTTTTGTACATACGATTGTAAAACGTTTTAAACTTTTTATTCTGTCACAACACTAAGCAATATTTGCTCTTATAATCGAGCGCAAAGAGAAAACGCATTTGCGTTATCCCATAGGAATGCATTACCGGAAGTTAAATTTAGACTGGTTGCTGTCTGCTTCAAAATGCAACATCCCACTAGCGCCACCTGAACCGCTAGCCTTTATTGTTAATAACTCTATGGTAGGGCTAATGCTAGTCACTGAAAGTTCTCAGAGTACCGAAACTCCCAGGCTCGAGGTGCCAAGATGGCGGCTCAATCTTTTTGTTTTACTGTGGACAGACACCACGAGCTTTTAGAAACCATGCTTTTGCGTAAAAACAAGAGGAAAATAGCTATTTTTGTAGGAACATTTATTGGAGACAATGACTGCGCGCGTCATGTTTTCTGAAATTTTTAATTTACAAGGTTTTGCGGCAAAATTAATATTGTTTTTATACAACAATGTGTCACCGGTGGTTTCAGGTAGCGCGTCTCGACCTGGTCGCGTCTTAACTTCGGTCGCAATTCGCGGCGCGTCCGCTTGGGAGTAGGTAGGTATCCCCGAGACCCTTTCCACCGTATATGTCTCGGCGCCAAAATGGCCGATTAAAGCCAAAATAGAAGAGTCGCAGCGGACGCTATCGAATGCGATACTCCCGAACCAATACAAGAAACCGCCCACTTCCCCGAGTTGTCGCTGTGGGAGAAATGGCGGCGTTGCGATCGCTATTAGTTCGGTTCTCGAGTGCGGATCGCTGCCACTTTTTCAGAGAAGGCTCTATGGCAGTTTCCCAACTAAGTTCTTCTAGTAACGTTGGTCTCTGCGAACCCCGTAGCTATACCTCCTGCAGACTGAGGGGCTCCTCTATGGACCCCATAGGGACTCCGTACAGACTCTGTATGGCTTCTCCGCAGGCCCCATACGGGCCCCATGTAGACTCCATGTGGCTTCCCTGCGGACTCCGTAGGGACTCTATGTAGACCTTGTATGGGTTGCCTGCAAGCACCCTACTCTAATAGACACCATATGGATCCTGTGTGGACACCCTCTAGAGTCCGTATGGCCTCTTTAGGGTGTCTTAGCATAGATAGGGTATAAGATGACCTTACATTGTCACTGGAATAGGACGGCCCTAGAACGTAAGTTGGCCAATATTCTATTGAGCGGTCCACAGGATGACTTCAGGAAGGCAACAGTAGTCGTAGTTTGCCTATAGATGCCTTACGTTCTTCCTAAGGATGCTGCTCTATAGAACGTCCTCGGAGTGTCCGTAGCTATTTTTGCAAGGGTCCAAAAACGCGAGCATTGGTCCGTTGACTACGCACAAATCAAGATGCGAGCTGAACGCGGTATTAATTTTGCATGCGTTTCTAGCGCGCAACGCGCGAAAGGAGTGCAGCTGCCGTCCTACTCACCGTCAATTACAGCTCTCGTTCGCCGCGGGTGACGACAGTAAAGCGATTTCTCGCCGACGGCGATCGCATCCTTTTAATTATCGATTGACGTAACCGACGAGAAAGCTGGTTCATGGCTGCTATGTGGGGAAGCGAAGACTATGGATGCTGAGAACCAGTTGGGGAGGTTGTTCTATCGTCTCTCGCAAATAATTTTCGTGTTTAACTTCGTTTTCTACTAAAAGATAGAAGCCTTTAATTGCTTGAAATCTTTCTTGAGGAAGGATATTGGTGCGAAAAGAGTACTATACTTGCAACATTGCTCACTGACATGGGGATACAAGACGACCCGTTTGGGCACTCAAATGGTCAGTATAAAAGACTCATGCCCAGTCTAGGGAGTTAGCGATTAGTGCCAGCGGGTCACCACGCGCGTTCGTTGTTATTGTATGTGAATCTGTGTTGAATGCATTGTATCAACTGTGTGCTGAAAATGTTTGTGTGCAAGGTATGTATCTACTTGAAAATATCGAAGCGTTGAAAATAAAACTATATATAATCGTTGTTTTTGTGTTCTTTTAATTCGAAGGGGACTAGCGCCACCTGGATTACCCATTTTCAGTTTTAATTTTTGTTGCGCCTGCCGTCTGGTGGTAAGTGGTATAGGCTCCTTGCACTGACGTCACATCGCATACTTTTGACCACCATGTAAAAGGAGGAGAGGGAAGCTGCTTTTGTAAGAATTTTGAGTGACAGGTTAATCTTCTCTAATCTTCTGGGAGGAGAATAGCGACGTCTGTGCACATCCGGGAGGCACAAAGGATGATCCTGATAAGAGGGAGCTCCTTCTTCCCCTTTTCTCTGGAGGTCATCGGAAATGACGTCATGTGCAAGACACGTATATTTGTACACGCCTAACTAAAAAGCCTGCGTCTGTTCGACGACTCATAAAGGCGTTTCGTACACAATGACGTCAGGAAGATGATCGCAGCTGCCAAAGAACGTCGAGTGACGAAAATAGATGAAATCGAATACTCTGAAAAAAAAAACCTGGTAGTATTTACTAGGTAAGAGCTAGTAACCGCTTGTCTCATATATTACTAGGTACACTAGTAACCGTAGGTAGCAACGGTGAAGATAGTAACGGTTACTAGGTCAAGAAGCTAGTAACTGTCACGAGCCTCAAAGTAGAACCCGTGTATTTTACTATAGTCGGTTACAAGTCAAGAAGGTAGGAGAAGCTCCTCCCACGAGCGTGATGCGCCCGTTTCAAATCCCTCTGCAGTCGAAAGAAGAGTTCACTGGAAACGCTCCTTGTTCCGCTTCAATGAATAGATAATGGACACAAAGTGTTGCCAACTTGTCTTCGACCTCCACTTTTTAAGAAAGCGACCTTTGTATTCATTGGAGGAAAACCGAGCCCCTGAAAGCAGCCTTTATATCCATCGGAGGGGGAACCTAATCCCCGAAAATCGTATTCGTTTCCATCGGAGGGGAAAACTCTAATCTCCCTCTCGTGGCTTCCACAATGCTAAGTCAAAGTCGAAAGATAAAGCAAATATGTACAGAAAGGCAAGACCCTCCTCGCGCGTTGGCCGCGACGTCACGGAAACAATGGGACGCTATTGGATGCGGAGGTGGCGGAGGGATATAAGACTCCCTTTGAGGGGCATTTGCCGCTACCTTCTTAACCTGTAACCTACTATACCTGTAACCTACTAGTAACTAGTGCTAGCTCATACTAACTGTACTAGCCCTACCTCTCGACAGTTTTTTTTTCAAGGAGCCGGAAGCACGTATTTTTGAGCGCCTGCAGAAGCTTAGAATCGTTATTTCCTTTCTCAAGGTGCTTCAGAAGTCGCGTTCGTCACACGACCACTAAATACACCAAATAAAGGGTTTGACGACATGATGACTCCAGGGCATCACTCGGCGCCTTGAAGGGTTCAAGAAAGTTTACGAAACACCGCAAAGTAGTTTTATCTATGTCGCCGACGCGGCTTGTCTAGCCTTCGTCTCTCACAACTGCAATAATTTGTTCCCACTGCTGAAAAATAGATAAGAACATGACTAACTTGCTTTCCACCTAGTTTCCACGTTTCCTTTGAGCGAGAACTTTAAACGGCACTGCAGGACAGATCACTTGAAGAATGTAACCAAAGATCGGCAGGCTCGGAGAAGATCCGAAAAGAGCAATGGCATATGTTGTTGGTCAGCACAGATTGTCGTCTAAAGAACAGTGTTGAGCATGCTCACAGCACAATTTAGGCGCACCAGCGCACAATTTGGGCGCACCAGCGCACAATTTAGGCGCACCAGTAATTTCAGTGCCGAGATTACATTCGTGCCTCTGTCCGTAACAAATGCAAAGTTTGTAGGACGGTCTTGAAGGTCAAACCTCCGCAGCGCCTGGAGTACTGCAGATCGAATGTTTTCACCTGTCTTCTTGCTCTCTTTGTCGAGTTCTGTAGCGCATAGCACGCGCTCCACCAACTTGAAGTCCTTTATGTAGTGCAGTGTTATACCAAAGCAGCGTTTTTGGCAATCATCCGTCCACAGATCAATGGTTGCCGCTGCGCCTTGCAACTCAATGATGGAATGTATTTTCACTTTCACAAGCTTTCTAGTTTCGTCGGCGATACGTGCCGTATTCCGAGACACCGTGGTCAGGTGCGGCAGCAGTAATGCCGCGTCGAGTTTACCACACTCAGCTCCGATATCAAGGAAGCACTGCGCCAGCGTCCTCAAACCTTGTCCTGCAATAGCTTCAACCGGTCTCACATCCTTTACAATAAACTGCACGGCGCTCTTAACGGCACGCTCCTTCATCACGCTTGTCACGGAGGGAGGTGGCTTCGGTTTCTCAAAATATCCCCAAAAGGTTGGATTTGTCGTTTGACATTAATGCTTTAACAGGTTAGATGTGCCTCTTTTGTGGCTCCAATATTGATACACCTTCTTGAAAGTGCTGCATGCAATGAAGTCCCTAACAACTTCTTCTTTCTCCATGATTCCTTTAAATCGTTTCCAGATCTCCCACTTGCCCGTCTTCGCCTTCAGCGTGAACTTACCGCTTCGACATTTCCTGCTGATGACGTCGTAGTCCACGTCGATGTTCTGACTGACAACCAGAGGTTACGATTACCTTTAGACAAGCAAAATTAGAGGAAATCACGCTGACTGCTTTCTTCACCACCGCACGGGCGTGGAATCGCAAACTTTCTCCCGTGGCCCTTTACTCTCCCTAAAGTCTGAACGCCTGGGAAAGGAGGTTGTAAAAAAGAAAGATAAATACTACGAAAAGGGAGGAGGAGAAGCAGTGGAAGAAAGAAATAAGCCTTTCTTTCTCCTTCTTTCCCCCATCGTAAATGTAAAATACGCAAATCAAAATAAACACTTTTTTTTTTTTTAGTTTGCTCGGGGCAGCCACGGAGGCAGCACGCGGCGGCCAAACTTTGGGAACCTTGGTGCCCCAGGATCGCGCTCGCTGTCGAAGCACTCCTGTTGTTTTTAGCATCATGACCACGCTACACACCACTGTTCGCAAAGAGGGGGAGGTTTCTCGGGTCCATATCACATGAGCGAATGACGTTTTAGCGAATAGCGCCATTTGAGCGAATCGACGTTTTAGCGAATAATGGGGGCGCCTGTGCACCCCCCCTTTTCTACGTTAGCCATAGCGTAATAACCCGGCAGTCTGGCGCGGCTTACTGCAAAAACGTTAACCCACTTGGCCCACTCGTAAACGCCGCTTCGTGGCGGCCCACCATTCGCTAAAGTTTCTTTGTATGAAAAGTCGGCGTTCGCTAAAACATCGTTCAACAAACTGAGTGCCATCCGCCAAAGAACAAGCTGTCCAAGGACGACTGACGCCTTGCATTATTTAGTTTTTGTATTGATAGTATTTTTACGAGATAGAACGCACTAGCTAGAGCGATCTTAGGTGAGATTCAGATCTTTCTTAGGGTCCTTATCTTTTTCAAAACGTGTTTTGGGAAACACGTTTTGTGGACATACATATCATGGACACAAGGTTCGTCGACGCTGTACGTTTCGTGGAAGCTCCTTTTGTGGACACCTGCGACGTATCGTCGACAACGTATTTCTTGACTAAGCCGCTAAAAGTTAGCGCGCGATTCAATACGGCGTGCTTAACCAAAACCATGCACCCCCTCTCTCTCCGTAATCCAAATGAGACGCAAATGTTTGTTGCGAAAACAGCAGATTTGCGTTTGATGAAACGTCGCAAGTTTTTCGATAAAACGAACATGGGAATCCTTTCGATTAAACTAACTGTCGATCAAACGTCGCATGTCAACGAAGTGAGCGTTAGGTGAAACGTCGACCGACGAACAGAATCCCACCGGTCAAAAATTTATATCCGAATGCGCAGATATCAGCATCCGCAGCCCATGGCATCCGCATCCGATCAGCAATGTGCCAAATCTGATTAATATTTATCTGCATCCGCCAGCTAACTGCGGATATCCGCGAATAATCCGAGGATATGCAGGGCTCTATTGATGAGCGTAGACAGGAAGAAACTGTTATTGAAAGCCGTGGGCCTCACGACCGCGACGTACAGAAGGGAACTGGAGCAAACCCTGCACAGGAGGTCTTCAAACGCCTACAGAACTTACCCGTCTCGCCGAATACAAAAAAGTTTCCTGCTTTTTCATACTGAGACCTTGCCGGTTCAAACGTGACTGCTTTCCAGGGGCTTCTACCTGCCATGGAGGTACCGCTGTGGTTTATGCGGGCCAAGGGAAACTCCAATGCACGTCTTTCTACACTGCAAGAATGCGTTTTGCTTCTGGGCGGACTTCCACTTCGCACTGGAGGAAAGTTTTGCCATCAAGTGGCAGTCAATTAAGTTCTCCAGCGTCGGTCCAGACAGTGTGCCTCTGTTTGAGCCACTCGTTGTAATGGCTCTTCATGCCATTTGTATGGATCTGTAGAACGATGTATCTTGAAGGGGTTCCGAAGCCGAAAACGGCACGGACTATGTTCACTGAGCGAGTGCAGTGGACCCGAGTGTTGTCACCTCAAAGCCAGACCAGTTTGAAGAAAGCGGGATGGATATGACGAAGAAAATAATCTCAAAGCGCTTGCATGGGAAAAGCCTCGACACAGCTAGACGCTGGTACTCACCGCGCAGGAGTGACCCGCTCGTTATATATAGCAGACATAGTGTTTTACACCAAGGGCATGTGATCCCTCACTGTATTTTACATGAATATAACGACACTGCTCAACTATTATTTATATACTACAGTGATATCAATTTTATTCGTGAAGGTGCACATTTTTATTTGTCTAAATTCTTGCGAAAAAGACTCTCATATATATTTTTTTTAATGTTTCGTACTTGCCAAATGTATAACACGAATCAATTTCGTTTCCGGAAGTCCGAGTGCTCAAGGCTTGAATGCGCTAGCGACCAAAGTGCTTGCTGCTGCCAAACTATACTCCTTTGTACGACGCTGTCAAAGCTGTTGGCCGGGCCCCATGTCTTGGTTTTGCGTTTGATTTACACGCGCTCTCGTGGAAATGGATTTTTAGGTGAACGTACACGCGCTCGAGTAGCTATCGTTGACAGCATTCTACTCGCACTAGCGTCGACTTGCATTTTATGAATTAACAAAATTCTGCCGTGGAACGATCAAGTTCACCTAACCGCTGAGACTATAAAAAGCATTGAATTAAATCCCTGTTCTATGTCAAAGGCGCAGGAGGCACAGCTCACGGAAGTTCTTACCATTGTTCAAAAGTTGGAATATCGGTCAATCGACAGTGCTGTGCAGTATTACCTCGAGGACAACCAGAAAAACACTCACGTGGCGATAAAACCACCAGGAGAAAGAGTTTCGGCGTTGGAAAGTAACCATGCGTCTACTAGCTGAAACGGTGCACAGCCCGTGAACGAGGCCCATCGTGACGATGTTGTGCCTCATCTTCGAGCTGAAGTTCACGATTTAGAAAACCTGTCGCGCAGAAAAAACTTTGTCTTTTTTGGAAACAAAGAAACTGGTGAACGGGAAAAATGGGTGGATTCCGAGAAGTTGATAAATTAATTTTGTAAATGTTTCCCCCCCCCCCCAAAAAAAAAAAAAAAGAAAGAAAGAAAGTAAAGGTTAGCAAGGTTATTTTCAACAGAAAAATAAACTAGGCATTGCGGAACGTTCATTCTCCGCCCAAGGGTAGTGCTAGAGGTCCGAACCATTGCAGATGCCAAACTTTCAGCCCGAATCAGTATATTTTTCAAAAGTTGTAAGTAATTTTCTAAAAAAATCGATGGAAAAATGGCAACCGACGGAGTTCTCAATACATGGATTTCTATGGCGCTAGAAACCGAAAACGGGCGAAAATGGACCCCATTTTCACATTGAAAATTTCAGAAAATAATAACTTTTGAGTAAGATCTTATAGTTCAGGCTGAAACTTTGGCACCTTGTTTGGACCTCTAGCGCTTCCTTTAGGCGGAGAAGGAGAGTTTGGCGATGCGTAGTTTAACTTTGCGGTGAAAAAAAAACCCTGTAAATATTTTTTGGGACACCCTGTAGATAGCATTTCCAGGGCACATGGAGTTGGCTCTTTTTCAGTTAATAAAAAGAGGCCAAAAATAGCAAAATGTTTAAATGAAAAACATATTGGAATTATTATTGCAGACGGTTACAAAGTAAACGACACTGAATTTAGTATAGACAATGATTATACTCGGAGGTGCTTAAGAACAAACGTAGAAGTCTGCTTCAATTTTTTTAACACCGTGAAGAAGTCTGGTGTCAAAGCTCGCTTGCATGATAAACTTTTGGTGAACGAAGAAGTGTATGTTTGGGACTGTGATGTGGGATCTGCTGCCCCACTGGTTACCACCAGTAATGCTGAAGCATGACGTGTTCATCTTTTGCCAACACCAAATGCTTTGCCTAGATAACTAGTGCGCGTTACTTAGCAGAGTGTTAACCCTCATGTGCCCACTGCTCCTTCGTGCCTTACAGAAATCCTTAAGTTTATTGTACACCAATATTCGCAGCGTGGTATCTAAACACGCTGTCTTCGTTCTTTGATAAGTCTTCCTCTACGGACATTGTTGCTGTCACTGCAACATGGTTAAATAACGTAGTTGAATCAGCTATTCTTGAAGGCGTGTCTTTTTCTACCATATTTCATCACGATAGACAGCAACGCGGGGGTGGCGGCGTAATGTTTTGTTGTTAGGAATAATATACTATGTACACGTATATTATTAGCCGCCGGTCTTGAAAACGTATGGTTGTCTTTAAGAAACAAGATTATTAATGTTGTTCTGGGAGTGGCTACAGACCAGTGAACTTCAGAGAGGATTTCATTTCTACATTTCACGGTGCACTTTTTACCCTGTCTTCACGATTTCCTAGTTGTTCTTGTATTATCCTAGGTGATTTTAATTACCCGTCTATTGACCATACTTCGTCTCACCCTACGATGGACTAAAGGTAAAAGCTACGGACCGCCAGATCCAATCACGAGCCACTTAAAAATTGCGCGGTATTTCGCTTCTATGCACGTGTCGGTGCCCGCGTCTCGGATTTTTGATGGGAAGGGGCGTACATTGGCTCGAATCAAATAGCACTGAGTGACTCATCAATCTCACGTTGCAAAGAAAGCCGCAACATAGAGTCTCTTTACAGTGTCGAAACTATAGAAATAATGCAGCGCTTTTTGATTCGGAGCCTATTCGTCCACCCCTGATCAATATTACGCACGTCATGGTTTAGCGTGTAAGACGATTGGACCTTTCGGCCCGTAGCTTTGGCCTTTAGTCTATCGTTGGATGAGACGAAGTATGGACGCGGAATCATCCTTCTAACTCTGCTGAGTGTAAAATATTTGTCGACGCGGGCCTCGATGTCAACCTCGCGCAGCTTAGTAAAAGTGCTCACACGCTCCATTTCCGATCTAATGCCTACTACTGAACCCGACGTGTTTGAGCGCAATCGCAACATTACCAGGCTTATCTGACGAAGACGCTCCGATCACTAGAATTAAATTGCCAGTTCCGATAAAAATATACTGTTCGACAACCACATAAGGAGCTATGGCCGGCGCAAATTATGATGCAATTAACAGTGTGTTAGCCTATTTCTGTGATCCAATATTTATGCGTGGCTTCGAGTACTGCGCTGTTAAAACAAAGCAAGAAAAAACAACTGGGATCTACATACAAATAAAGTTAATGGTCTGGTAGATAAATACATTTCCATTCATGCTCATCAAGACGTCTAATATTTCTCCGTGGTACACCGTTAGATTGAAACGACATGGAAATTAAAAAATACACTTTTTGAGACTCGCTAAAATCTGGCAGGTTCCTTAGGAATAGGGGCATACTATGCGTGTTAATTTGAATACAAACGAAACAATCGACGTGACTAGAAACTTTACTACAACACTACCCTTCCTAATGTGGTACGACCAGATAAAAAAAGGTTTTGTCTATAGTTAATCTTAAATCATCAAATGATCTAAATTTAACTGATACGTCAGGAACTCTAGTATCTAATTTTCGAAAGTGCTGCTTTTTAAATTCCACTTTCTGTGCAGCTTCTCCCATGAGGGTATTGATCCTCTTCCTTTCTTTCCATCTTAAGGGCCCCATCAAATGGAGAATATTGTGATAAACTCGTCCGACGTGTTAAAAGTAATTGACAATTGGAGACATTTGTTTTTCGGGTGTCAACGATGAAATTAATTCTAAGGTACTTTGTAAATACGAAGTTTATTTCCAGTGTAATTTTGTCAGATAATTTTTTCACCATCGCTGCTCCATCATTCAGTTCCCGATGACTGGAAGATCGGCAAAATCGTTCCACCTTTTAAGTCAGGTGATCGAAACTCCCCTTTAAACCATCGACCTATATTCATTACATCCATTGCTTCAAAATCGCTTCAGGAGATACATTCAAAGGACATCCGGTTTTTAGAGGAAAACAACCTATTTTTCAGTCACCAACATGGATTTCGCAAGGGGTATTCATGTGAAACTCAACTCGCGGAGCTTCGTACATGGCGTTCACATTTCCATCGACTCTGGTTCTCAGATCGACGATGTTTCTAGACTTTTCAAAAGCAGTTGATTGCATACCACATCAGCGCCAATTGCACGAATTCATTACTCTGAAATCTGATAACGAGCGTTGTTCATTGAGTCAAGGATTAGCTTTCAGGAGAACCCATTACACAGTGACAAACCCTCATAATTCAAGTATACCTATTTCCTCACGTGTTCAGCAGGGCTAAGTCCTTGGCCTCTGTTTTTACTGCTCTATAATAATCATCTGCCATCGTCTGTTGCATTTTCTCATTCGTATCTTTGCAGATGATTGCGGTTTATATCAACAAATTTCAGGCACAACACTTGACATAATTCTACAGGACGACCTTACTAACATATCTGAGTGGTGCCCATCTTGGCTGATGAAACCAAACCCACCTAAGTGCAAACATATTTCGTTCAGTAAACAATATCCCCTTTTCATACACTCCTACTCTATTGGCTCTAACTGTAGTAAATCTCTTTCCTCTATAAATATCTTGGTGTTCATGTCGATTCACATCTGTGATGAGGAATATCATATGTTACTTATTGTGGTCTTTCTGCAGTCGCTTTCTTTGTTACTTAAAACATAATGTTCGTTTTGCTACTTCTTCCGAGGAAAACTGCATATCTCATCACTTCCGCCTAAACTAGCATGCGCTTCCAGCATAAGGGACCCTTATCATGCATATCTAATTACAGAAATAGAAATATTTGCAAAATCGTGTCACGTTTTATTTTTTCTGAGTATTCCGTCATTCAAAGATAACACTTATTCATACTAGGGGTAGTAATTCAATTAGAGTAATTCAATTACTGTAATTTAAATATTTTTCTTCTGTGATTTATATTTGCAATTAATTCTTCAAACTAAAGGAATTGTAGATGTAATTTAATTACTGCTAGCATCAATGATTGAAAAATTTCACGCACAATTACAATTCCCTTTGCAAACTTCGCGGCTTCGACAGAACGTCTCTGAAAGCCTCAACGCCCGACAGGCGGCCTAGCTCTCGGTAAACACTCACAGACGCACCACGCACAACGTGAATAGCCGCATTGTTTTGTTGTTTTGATGCTTACACTGCGGGCTGAGAGACGATTCTGTTTAGAGTCGCCTCAACGGCGCCGTGTAGCGCTATCGTCTGTTAATGCCAACAAATAGCATAGCGTATACACACGCGATTATATTGAGAGAAAAAAATTGAGCTAGCTTTCAGCCCAGGATGGGAATTTTATTGTCTATAAAGTTTTTTTGTTTCTTTGCCAGTTTTTTACGTCTTTTCTCTAATGCTGTCGCACGTTTGCACACTCTCAGAAAAAAAAAAAAAGTATATTCTTACACTTCTTTTCACATATACGACATCCCAAAACTTCATTGGATGTGCAGCGCACTAACGTTGTACCGACGCTGCCAAATTTCACGAGTGACATTAGCGCGAGTGGTACAACTTATATTAAAATACTGAATGTAAGTGTGACTGACTGAAAAAAGAGTTATCGGGGTTTTCTTGAGCTCGACATGAAACCCTGTTTTTTTCGGTATACTTTGATACATACTTTAGCTGTTTAATATGTTATATCGCCACCGTCATCAACTCTCTGCAAAAGTTAGGGCAGTCAGTTCGACGTCAGCACGCTGTAGCATCAAATAAAGTTCTGGGTTGTCGCGGAATAGTAAGAATACACCCTTTTAGAAATATATTTCTATAATTTTCAATTTTCTTTCCTGCTGGTTTTATTTAGAATTTTTTTTTTGCATAGCATTTCCGAGACTGACCTCGCACCTGTAAATATTGTCCCAATAATTCGCAAGCCTCGAGTTGGTTCGTATATATTTCTGACGCGTTATAATTTCAACACAATGTAAATAATTTACTATACTGTAATGTTTGCTATGTGAATGCGGTCGTATTATGCTGCGAGTGGATTTTAATTTATCATATTAACACTTGTAAAATATTCCTATATGACTAACCGTCGCATTTTTTATTTGCCTGGCCGACAAAAGTCTGTCAACCCAAGTTTTTCTCCAGCGATCTGTCAACTTTCACCATTTGAACTAATTTATTATTATTTATTAAAAATATAAGAATGTAGTACTTCATTGCCTCAAACTGTCTAAGTTCTGTCATGAATTTAACAAAATTCATAAAAGGAAAGTACAATACATGGCATTTATGCGAGCGATGCTGAATCCTCCTCATACATTGGGGCAAAGAATAAACAAATAAATACGTTGCATTCCATTCAACTCATTTAAAGGTATATGGCCCAAGTCGGGCCGCTCTCATAAATAATTGTAACGTAATTGCATTACTTTCTACAAGTTATTTGTAATTGTTATTAATTACTTTTCACGTAGTAGTATATTGTAGTTAAACTACTCTTAAACCAAAGTAATTAGTATTTGTAATTAAATTACATATTACGATAATTTACCTATAACTGATCTTATTAAACTAAAGAGCCGACCTTCAGAGTTAGCCTAGAGACGGAAAGTTTCTTGCATATGCTTCCTTCACCGTATTTTCTGCACACCTTCTCTCCGCCATGATATTCTCACCCAGTCATCCTTCTTTACGCCTCGTCTCAATGAGCCATGCAAACTTGATCGCTACACCTGCCGAACCTCTTCATTTCAATTCTATTTTTTCCCCATATCTCTCGTCTCGTGGAATGACCTTCCTAATTCCATTGTCACACAAAACTAATCCCGAACGTTTTCGGGCTCTTATTTCTACTCATTTAGGGACTATATGATTTGTGCTCGACCGTTTTAAGATAGTGCTGGTTTTGTGTGATTAGATTGGGTTATCGATTGATTCGTGTGTTTATTACTTCGATTATTTTGGTTATGAATGAACTGTTTTATGTTTTTGCTCGGGCAATTTTACTGTTTCTTGTACTTCGTTTTTCCTGCATAATGTTTGCTCTCCCCCCCCCTTTATGTAATGTCCTTCTTGAGGGGACCTTTAAGATATTTCAATAAAGAAATAACTCTATCAAGTTCCTTAAGATTGAGGTCGGGATATGTTATTTGTTCAGTTGTCACCTTGACCTCACAACCTTTGTGTCCACGTAAAAAAGGAACCTGTCAGTTTGTTTCATCACAGATTATGGAAACTTTACCCACTTCTAAAGCTAGCACAAGCACGCTGCCATTTCATGTAAATTGTTTAGAAAGTTTAGAGCAAGCTGTGACATAATTGGTAACTTCATTGTCCGAGTCCAATGTGCAATTTTATATTAATTAAAAGGCCTTATATTCTAAATCAAGTCATTAGAAAGCAATGCATCTTTCAAGTTTGCTTCAAATGAAATACTAAAATAGGAGTTTTTAAAGCGTTGCACTATCACGTAAATGCTTAAAGTAAAAAGCAATCAGCTTTATTAAGAAAGCAGGTTCTCGCATTCTCGAACTCGCCTGTTTCCACTTTTGACTAGTACTTTATGATTACTTGCAAATTGTATCCTGACAAAGACATAGTGGTAAAGGTACTTGTTGTTGGGCTAGTTGGTGTTTTAGTGCTTTTAATCATGGGTAAAGAAGGAGATAATTGTATAAAAAGCGACAGCCTATATCCAATTCATACTCTTAATTAAATTTATACTTGTTTGATAGAGTGAAAATCTCATACATGACAATTTCAGAGTTCACATTTATTATTACAAGGGAGCAAAAAAAAATCTCGAAGGCAAAGGTGAAACACGTAGCCGTGCAAAAAGGCACGCAGTACATAAAACTAGATACGTATAAATATTGGAATAGGGCGGTCCATCGGTTCAGGCCCGGCACCGACGAAGACGACAAAGCTTACTCTCCGAAACGAAAGCTCGACGGCACGAGAATAAACGGAATGTTTTCACTTAAGCTCGCAGCCGGTCGGATCATCTCTTCGAGCCTCAACATCGTGCACTCTGCAAATTTGTGACTCGTACGTGATGATCGACTCGGAGCACCCTGCCATCCCGGGGAAGGTAGGGACTGAGAGCTTTTCCTGCGTACGCAACTACGCCTGCTGTAACTGCGCAAAATTGCCGTGCTTTTTCTGCAAATTCGCGTTTCCACCACGATAGTAGAAACAAGTTAGCTTGCGCTTCAATACCAATCTATCAGAACGACGTCCTTATCGGCGAAACTCGCCGGCACAGCCACTTTGCTGATTGCTCTGCTGCGCATCCCTACTTCAGTATTTCTTTCTTTTCTTTCTTTCTTTCTTTCTTCTCTTTATTGGTTTTGCAGGCCATGGCCGGCAGGGCGGAAGAGGAAAAAGGCATTTCTGCCTGACGAGCCCTCTCCGCCCGTTACAGCTGTACAGCATTGTTAGAAGACAAACACAAACAGCTGGCAATGATTTACGCAACCCAGAAACATTGCACCATAAACTATGATGCCCGTAACAACTGTAGCGCAATAATAAAACGTAATAGCAATAAAAGCAATCTCATACCGCGTACACACCAACACAAAAACATCAATAGAAAAACAAATAAACGCAACCCAAAAATCAGTGAACACACTATTCGTCAAAGGCAAAGCCATTACAGATCAAATATCGCCCGACAGATTAGGCACCTACAAAAACTACAACATAATTCAGGCACACAAATAGCTACTTACACGTCAACACAGTCGGTAGATAAAAGCAAACAGATAAAAACAATCACATACGCATACACACCAACACAAAGCGACGCATCAATATAAAAGAATCGAAATCGACGCAAACCAGAAAAACACATTACCCACTAAAAGCAATACCGTTACACATCAGAAAACGCTTGACGTCGGTTTTGAATTGCACAAAGCTGCTCAGATAATTCCATTCTGCTTCCAAGGCATTACGAAGACAGGTTATCTGGTAGTCGAGTTTCTGTTTTCCGTAGTTAGTTCTGATTCGAGGCATCTGCCATTTGGTGTGCCGGAGGGAGTAACCGCGATCGTCCTGAGTTTCATTGAATTCCATATAGAGTTTATTTCTGTGTAGGAATTGCGCTAATTTAAAATAATATACCTGATCTGCTTTTAGCATGTTATGTAAGGTGTAATGTTTCTCGCAGTCAAAGTCCTGCAGATTTCCAGAGTAATTAGCATACATTCGTAGAACTCTATTTTGTAGTACTAAAAGCTGTTTATAGTTTCCAATGGTCGTAGTACCCCATACCAAAATGCCATATGAAAGATAAGAATAGAACAGTGAGTGATAAAGGCACTTTTTCAGCCAGAGCGGTATTAAATTTGTTATTCTGTACATACACCCAAGAGACCTTGATAGCTGTGTCTTGATATGCCTTACATGTGTATTCCATGTTAGTTCTTCGTTAAACCAAACCCCAAGAAATTTTTGTTCTGGTACTTGTTCTAAGATTGCATTTTTAAATTTAATAATGACGGCGTCGTTATCACGTTTATTGATAGGCCTAAATATTACGTATTTGGTTTTAGACTCGTTGAGTTGCAGTTTATTTGCTATTAGCCAATGGGACAAATTCATCAAGTATCTGTTTGTTATGTTTTCGAGATGATGTTTAGTTTTTCCAGTAAAGAAAACGCTCGTGTCATCTGCATACATGACAATGTTTGGTGAGCCCGGAATATTGACTAGATCGTTAATATATACTAAGAATAATAAAGGACCTAATATGGATCCCTGCGGGACGCCATATTTTATTGGCAACTTGTTTGACGACACATTTTCAACTTTAACATATTGATATCGATTTTCAAGATAATTCTTTAGGAGCTGTAAAGCAATACCGCGTATACCACAGTGATCAAGCTTTCTTAACAAAATATCGTGCTGTACCGTATCAAACGCTTTCTTAAGGTCTAAAAATAGGCCCAGTGTGTATAACCTATTTTCTATATTTTCTATAATCTTATCTTTTATTTGAAGAAGAGCCTGGTCTGTAGATTTCTCCTTCTGAAAGCCAAACTGTGCCGCAGTTATTGTACTATGCTTAAAAAAGAAATTTCCTAGTCTGTGTGCGATGGCACGTTCAAATAGTTTCGATAGAACTGGTAAAACTGAAATAGGCCTGTAGTTTTGAAGCACATTATCATCCCCGCCTTTGTGAATTGGAGTCACTCTGGCCACTTTGAGTTGGTCAGGAAATATCCCAGTTAAGAACATCTGATTAATTATAAAGGAGACAATTGGACTAAGCGTTAATGACACATACTTAATAGGATGAGCTTTTATATCATCAAAGCCAGCAGCAGCGCAATTTTTTAAGTTTGCGATCATTGCATCCACTTCTTTCGGTGTTGTTGGAAAGAACATAATAGAAGTTAAAGATTTTGTTGTGAAATCTGTTGGACTGGCTTCCGCCATGTTTGGTAGTTCGGTACACATACCCACAGTTGTAAAATACTCATTCATTTTTTCCACAAGCTCTTGGCCAGTGAACCTTAAGTCGCCTATCTTGATTTCTTGCACAGGGGTGTGCGTGCTACCTCTTCCAGACAAACTGTTAACCACTTCCCAAACTTTTTTAGGTTCGTTATAAATATTTGAAAACTTTCGTACGTAATAATCTCTTTTTGCCTTTTTTAAACGTGCATTCAGCTTATTTCTCATTTTTTTGTATTCAGCTAGAACGTCGCGATTGCGGTGTTTAATAAAAAGTCGATACATTCTATCTTTCTTTTTTATTTCTTTAAATAGGGTAGCATCAATCCATGGTTTCCTTATCTTTTTGTTTTGGACACGGGATGTAACCAAAGGAAAGGCTGTGTCATAGCATAGCTGAAGTTTAGAATGAAAGATATTATAAGCCCTATTTACATCTTCCTGTTCGAAAACGCACTGCCAGTTCATTTGTGTGACCAAGTCACGAAAGTGTAGGAGCGAGTCATCGTTTATTTTTCTTAACACGTGCTTGCTTTCATTATGGTCATTGTAAGCACGTTTTATAGTTGTTAAGCAAAAAATAGGCATGTGATCACTAATATCGTGAGCTATAACGCCAGGCATTACATCGGCGACATTTATATTTGTAACACAAACATCAAGTGATGTCGCACTCGTCGCAGTTACTCGAGTCGGCACTGTTATTACGTTGGTGCAATTGTAAGCAAGCAACAGATTTTGAAACCGCCTTGCCGCTAATTCATCAGAGATGGTATCTATGTTTACATCGCCCATGATCACAAAGGGCAAAACCAGAGCACCCAGAGAAGCTAACATGTTTTCGAAAAGTACAAGAAAGGATGACACGTTTCCGGTAGGTGGTCTGTACACAACAGCAATAATTGTCCTTCCTGTGTTAACCACCATGCATTCGACGTCTGTATTGATTACTGATAATTCGTCTATAACACTGATTGAGTTAGTTTTCTTTACGTAGATCGCTATTCCACCGCCTCTTTTAGTGTCCCTAACCATACCCGTTGCCTTGTAGCCCAGCAGCGGCGGTAATTGGTCGTTACTACTGAGCCAAGTTTCTGTGAAAATGAGGGCATCGAAACTATGTTCTAAAGAAGTGAGGAATAGTTCAAGTGAATCTAGCTTAGTTCTCATGCTGCGCATGTTCATATGGAGGTAAGAAAAGCAGGTCTTGTATTGTTGTGAAGTTAGTTGAAAGGCAGGTATGTCGCAGCATTTGCATTGATCGAATGGGCTCGCAGCCATTTTAAAGGAGCCGACGCTTAAACGAACCCGTTAAATAGGCGTGTTACGTGGTCATTTTTTCCACATCGTCTTGGCATTCAATCTTTATTGTTTTAGCGACGTCGTTTTTTCGAGCATAAACGTTTCCCCCGGCGGACCATACGTATTTCCAGCCAGAAATGCGTTTGCGTGCAAGTGCTGCGCCCATGAGCTGC